>ML677334.1:1797792-1962306 GCA_007922305.1 Dermatemys mawii
ATATAATATATCCATGTGATAAGTTTCATTTATAATGCTATTTGACCACCTTACCTGCATTCTGCTCACAAATCCATTTTACCATGAAACTTATTCTAATATTCAAAATATTTGAGTATCTTAAAAAAAAATCAACCAGCCATGAAAATTTTCCTTCATTTCTCCAAATGTGCCATATCCCTCTGAGAATTACAGTTGCTTTAAGCCCAGGACAAGCAGTGTTCAGTCTTGCAACAATAAAAGATCTTCTATCTCATGTCTCTGCAGAGCTAGAAATGGGAGCTTTATACCATTGGAAAGTGGAAATCCCCTGCTCCCAGAGGGGACACAGAGTACTAGCTTCTAGTCATTGTGAATCCCATAATATTAGACTTTAAAGTTGTGACATTCTTATGCACAGACAAACTATTTTAGGTAAGTTTTAGAAGTGAATTAAATGTGTTTGTCTGCTTTTCTTTTCCTCTGGGAACTAGACATTTGGAAGCATGCTAATACAGTAGACTTTACAGGTGCATGGGGAATGAGGAAATAGGTCCAACAAATAAATTGGACATAGGTCCAATAAAATTGAAAAATGTGTTAAATACAGTTATAGAAGATTTTTCCTTAAAATATTTGGTCTGGATGGCTCAATAGGAGATTAATAATGGGATATAGAACCTTTCCCTTTATTCAGCAGTTCAAATCCAGCCAAGTTCAAATAACTAAGGCTCCAATTGGACAAACACTTATAATACATGTACTCCATAATGGAAACTACTTATGGTAGTAAAATTAAGCACATGCATAAGTATTTGTAGGATTGGGGCCTAAAGTCATTATCACATAAAGATTGATCCAACAAAGCCATTAAGCTCATGCTTTGCGCCTCTTATTGAAATCATCAGGACTACCTCCATGCGTTGCTGGATCACAGCCTGAGTAGGCATACACATTGTTAAACAAAACTCTCACCTTTATTAGAAGTGACTAAGGGTTAAATTCAGGAAAATACATAATTTCTTTCCTTAACAGGGATGCGTTCCTGAATCAGAACCGTGGCTGGAATTAACAGTACAATTGTAATTATGTTGCAAGGCCTTTGGATAAAAAGAACAAAATATTTTTCTACATTGTTAAAACAGCACCTGTCATAGGCAGGAAAAGCATTCAGATTTGTTTTAAACAGAACTTAAAGGGATAATTTAGTTGTGGTTAGTCCTGCTTTAGGCAGGGGGTTGTACTAGATGACCTCCTGAGGTCCCTTCCAACCCTGATATTCTATGATTCCATGATTCTATGAAAGAATTAATGCCTGAGAAATGTTGGCTAAAGAAGTGCGAAAATGCACACTGCACACATGGTCCATTTAATTTCATTATGATTTTTATATGTTCATTACTGTATAGCAGAGAGTTATCCAAAGAAGAATTATTTCCATAATTGAAAATGACAAAGGACATGCAATCACTAGATTAATGTTTATTCAGCATGCAAAGTGTGAATATTGAGAATGTACATGTGAGGAGATATATACATTTTATGGCATCTTCAAATTAAAACATGAAAAATGAGTTTATCGTTATTAAAAAAATACCACATTCTCTACTGAAATATTAGAGCGACCAGGTGAGTCAATTTCTGTTTGAGAGAGAGACAGTCTTGAGGGGGCAGGGTCCCAGTCTGAGCCAGAATGTCTCCACTGCAATTTTATAACCCAGCAGCCCAAGCCCCGTGAGCCTGAGTCAACTAACATGGGCCAGGCACAAGTGGTTTACTGCAGTGCAGAAGTACCTGCCTTACCCCGAGTTCATGACTTCATTTGGGGCTGTGTGTACTCACAACCTTGTTAATCACATTGCTTTTATTTACCTGAGTGAGGGCTAGATTGAGAGTTTATTCCCACCCCACAGCAAGGGGCAGCGTTGCTCCAGGAGCAGACATGGGAGGGACCCTTATTTGCTGATGGAGGAAATAGTCTGATCCTGAGATAGAGCATCAGATTACTCCTTCTGCCCCACTAGCACAGATGCACTGAGTGGGACACTGTGTGGCACAGAGTCTAGGTTCCATGTCTTCCCAGCTCTTGCACATTCACTTCTTGTCCCCCTGTGCAGGAAGGGCAGTGGCAGCCCCGCACAGGCTGTTCTCCCTCCCATGTTGTGACTCATGATGTGGGTTGCCTACACAGAGAGTAAGTGGCTGCCTGGTTCTCCCTTACTCCCCTGAACAGGTGCATAGGATGAGCCATGATCCTATCCTAAATACAGATTTAGATGCCTTAATTTAGGGGCCTACACTGGACAGTGTGGGCTTTAATTTTAAGCTTTTAAATTAGAACAAATTAATTCAAGTTTGTCTTCTATAACGTCTATGAGCAGAGGATCAACAGGTAAATGCTGCAGGTTCCTTTTATACTTCAACAAAGTATTTGTATTCATGAATAATTTGTGAAGGAAACATTTGAAACAATCTGTTCCTTGCTTTAGATTAGGGTTTACTGACTATTTCATCCTCCCACTGTAAATTCCCAGTTATTCACAAAGGTTTCTTTCATGAAAAGAGAGGTCTAACCTAACTGGTTAGAAAAGCAATGCAACATGAAACTATCAGATCAGAAGCATTTATAATTAGGATGCTAGGACCCTTTAATTAGGTGTTTGATGAATTATTGCACATACCAACGCAGTGCAGAAATACCATTTACAAGAGTAGATTGAATCAGCCTAACAGATTACCTGCATTTCAGTTTATTTTAGTAGTTTTAGTTTATTGTAGGGATGAGCACAGAGATTTGGTTTGGTTAAAATAAAGATCAGGCCTAACTTTAGTGCAAGTGCTGGAGGAACCAACTAGAGGCAGAACTCTTCTTTACCTGCTGCTCACAAACTGGGAAGAATTAGTAGAGGAAGCAAAAGTGGATGGGAATCTGGAGGCAATGACCATATTAGGAAACTCTATTTCACTAGGAGTGTGGTGAAGCACTGAGATGCATTACCTAGGGAGGTGGTGGAATCTCCTTCCTTAGAGGTTTTTAAGGTCAGGCTTGACAAAGCCCTGGCTGGGATGATTTAGTTGGGGATCGGTCCTGCTTTGAGAAGGGGGTTGGTATTCTGATATTCTGATTCTATAACATTAATATTTCTTGAGGTTTGAACATGTTTGGTAAACTTTTTCTTTCATTTGATTTTTGTGCTCTTTCCTTGGCAAGGGTTGCAAACTGAGCTTCTCTATGAGAAAACACCAGGGCACATTTTCAGCTAGTGCAAATCAGCATACCTCAACTGGAGCTATGGAAATTTGCACTCACTGTGAACTTCGCCTACTATATTTTTAATGTTGCTAACTGGACCAGAAATACATTTAGTCTACCAAAAAAGCCTATTCTTATCAGTTTTCCCCCATAGCTATAGACCAAGTACATTCACCCATCATTAGTTTATCAGATCTTTTTAACTATTAAATGTAATTGGCTGAACTCTAGAACAGTTTAAGAAAAAAATGGTAAGCTGGTATCTGTTCAAAACACAAGGCAAAGGATGAATTCCTACTGTTCATAGAGCTGACTTTAGTTGCATCTGAATTTCCAGTTCTCATCCAATCTGCTGGAAATCTTTTCAATTCAGAAAAAAGTGAAAGTATAGTAGTAATTAGAACCAATATAGATTTCCCACTCTCAAGAGAAAGAAGCATTATTACTTATTAAATCCACTGTCTACACAACGATTTCATTTCTGAAATGTCAAGCCCTTTGCTGGTGATGCATATAACATACCTAGCAATATAAGATATTAAGACCATCTTTCAGCAGGCTTGTAGTAATCAAACAAGACTTCATCACTTCTCTCAGCTAGTTGGTATGTCTAAAGGCCAAATAGAACTTAGATATTCAGCTCTCAAAGGAAATGTGAGTCATTAGGTATGTCTCAATTCATGTGAGAAAATATTGACATTTGCCCTAGTAGTAAGAGCACTGTTTATAGAGAGTCTGTTTTCCCTTCATTCCTACTGTTTTTCTGGATGGGAAAGAGTTTCAGTTGAGAATTGGGAGAATTTTCTGTCAAGCTTCTCATGCTATTATAGCTCTCCATATCTTGAGGCAAATGTCAGTTTCTATTGTTATTGTTTTCTGTGGCAGGAGGACCCCAAAGTCACATGCTGGCCTGATTTAGTTGCTAATATAAAAGTGGTCATCAGCTGTTTTCCTCTTGATGTGTAAGGGATGGTGTGTGGAAGAGGGGCAGAGGGACATATGCAGAGAAATAGCCCTTCAAATGAATGCTTTTTTCTATTTCAGACAAATATGAGAGAACATAAAGATTCTGTTAAGTGCAAACCACTGCAAGATTAAAGTTAACACTATAATACTAATAAAATCATATTCTTTTTCTCCCTCTCCATCCCTCTTGCCTCTTATAGTTATAAATTGAAAGGTCAAGGCTTTGTTCACTATGCTAAAGCTTTTTACTACACAATAAGTTATCAAAGCAGTAAGTAAAGATGTGTGAATAATAGTAATATGGAATCCATTGTATCAAAGTATTCTCAGATAATCACAATTATCTTGTTCTTGTGCTTATCAATTATCTCATCTCTGAACAAGATAATTATTTTGAAAAGCGAATTCAGATCAGATGCCTTACTTCCCAAATTTATTTAGTAGCTGCCAAGTAGTGCTTTTGGAAGGGATGCTGCTAGCAGAATACAGGAAATGACTTAGAAAACATGAATGAAACTTGTAAACAACAGCTTTTAAAGGCCTTAGATCCATCAAGAGTATGTTACTGCTTCATGCTAAATAGAGAAGGGAAAAAAGAGACAAATGAGAGGGGAAAGAGAGTGGTTCAGTTTTGTGACTTGACTTGAAACTGATGGGACCACTCCAGCCCACAGAATAACAAAGTCTATGTGGAAGATCAGTTAATTCATTTGATACGATTTATGATCAATAGCTGGTGACCTAAAGCTTCGTCTAATATTTTACATGCTATAAATTACTGTATGCATACAAACACACAACTGGGTGAATAAAGTAGGAAAAAAATAAAATATTGGCTCATTTTAAAATGAATGCACTTGTTTGAGTCCAGTCTGCATTCATTTTCCAAGACCGGTTGAGCAGTACAATTTTACTAGCACAAGTGTTCAGAGACTGTATTTGAAGCTTGCACTACTAAGCATTCACCAAAACTGAATTAGGAATGCAAAAACATGACTGACAGGAGACCTGATTTAATAGCGTTACTCTCATCCAGTGATGGAACAGAAACAATAGCAAGTGACCTATATGGTGAGCTACAACTAATAAGAATGGCTTGAATTTCCAATATCAGGTGTCTAATATTTTCAGCAAACTGTCTGCAGTCAATCCACAGATTAAAACATTTTGTTAAAAATTTAAAAATAGTGGTAATTTAAACACCTATTAATTCTGAAAAAATTATTTTGCTTGCAGATGTTCCATTAACAGAACAGGTTAAATTCAAGGAGCAAATTATTTATAGTGAATTATTTGTTCTGCTGTTTATACACAGCCAATAATTTTGCAATTAGTCAGAGACCTGAGTCAGTGATACTAGAGGGTCACTGCTGGCACATCTCTTACAAGCTAGGTTTTCCACTCTCAATCAGCACAGAGTAAAAGATTGGCATGGTGGGATTGCTGTGATCTTTCCTTCTGTTAGAGATGTTTTATCCAGGAGTGACACTGTGTGACAGGTTTGTTTAAGAGTCTTGACATGTTACCAGCCCCCTCAGTATAACTCTAGATTGCTCACAGTGATCTAGCAAGTATCTCCTGTATCAATGGAGGCTTTTAAGTGTGATTAGGTTGAAATTTTCAAATCAGCCTAAGGGATTGAAATGCACCCAATTAAATAGTTTAAATGGGAACTGGGCATCCAAATCCATTAGGCAGCTTTGAAAGTGTTAACTTAACACTTGAATCTCTGTGCAGACAAAAACTGACGTTCATTGGCCTTTGAGTTCATGGTTCACATGCACCTGTCTCTAGTTATTACATTCACAGGTAATATGCTTGACTCACTTTGGAACTAGGATTGGATTTCTAGATGATCAAGACTAGATGATCACTCTTGCTATGCTTGAACCATAATCTTGTATGAGTGGGCAGCGAACCACCAAATACCGGGGGGTGGGGGTCAGACCTGTTCTGATGCGCTGCCCCAAAAACTGGTCAGAGACCAGTTTCATTGGAAGTTTGGAGAAACTTTTGCACAGTCTATATAGTGTCATTCTTGTGATAAGCTGGTGGAGGAAAACAGGCGTTGTCCACCACCATTAACAAATTGCACCTACCTTGCTCCTGCCGTTGCAGGATGCTCACAAAATGCAGCGGTTTACTGATGAGCTATAAAGTGTTTGGACAAGAGGCTGGAGCTCTGGTAAATGGCAACCCACTCAGTCTAACCAAGAACTCAGGAGTCCTTCTGGGAACACTCACACATAGTGGTGTATGTCTGGTCTCTTCCACTGCTCGGACAAAGAACATCTGACAGAACTGGTTCTGGCTGTGTATGACTTGGCAGGCAAGTATAGATAGAACAAATACCTTTGTAAAGAAATATTAACTTCTGGTGTCTGTGGGTTGATGCAACATGGCAAGGAACATCAATTCTTTTTTAAGATATTGCTAAAGCAAAAGAAATATGGATGCATCCCTCCACTTATTCAGCTTTTATTCTGAATCTGAACCTGAATACCCACATCGTCAGACATTGCCTACGGCATAGCTCAGAAAACATGACAAGCCACCTGTGTATCTTTTTCATTTATTTGGGAAGGAGGGATCACTTTTCCTGTATGTTCTAATGAGTCTCATTCACCTTGCTTGAGTTCCAGGAAGGAAAGAGTATGAGAGTTCCAAGGCAATCTTTAGACTACAAATACTACAGTATTAACGTATATTATTTACATTTAATAAGTATATTTTTCTCCAGCAACAATTTTCACATGAGATTCTTTGCTTTACTATATCTTTTACTATATCCTTTACTATATCCTTTGCTTTACTATATCCTTTGCTTTACTACAGGGGCAGGCAACCTATGGCATGGGTGCCAAAGGCGGTCCACAACCTGATTTTCAGTGGCACTCACACTGCTTAGGTCCTGGCCACCGGTCTGGGGGCTCTGCATTTTAATTTAATTTTAAATGAAGCTTCTAAAAACTTTTGAAAAACCTTGTTTACTTTATATACAACAATAGTTTATTTATATATTAAAGACTTGTAGAAAGAGACCTTCTAAAAACGTTAAAATGTATTACTGGCACGCAAAACCTTAAATTAGAGGGAATAAATGAAGACTCGGCACACCACTGCTAAAAAGTTGCTGACCACTGCTTTACTGTATATGCTTTTATATCCTGAGTTTTTGAAGTTTGTTGGACATTGCAGATTACAGACGTGATTAGAATCCATTACTGTAAAAAGCCAATTTACCTTGGTTGTGTCTTGCAGAAGTGGCATGAAATGTTACAGTACTGATGCTTGTAGTTAAGCATCGAGCCTCAGTCTTCTTGCTGTGAATCACAAATGATATGAACTACTTTCATTTGACACATCTTTGGTTTTAAAGTTATATTTCTGTTTTCTTGGAAGTCGTTAGCATATTTAAGCATAAATGTTTGTAATGAAACCCTAAGATGTAGTTTAAACTACTAGAAGAATTAATCAGTCAAAAGGCAGGCAGGAGTGAAGCTGATTTGCTTTGAATTTCATTGAAAACGATCTGTCTATGCTGTATTTTGAGCTGTAATTTAACAATTAAATAGCACGCCTATTGAATTACAGTTTTTTATCCATTTTGTACAAGAGATGTAATGCAGTAAGTCTGAGAAACCTAATACAGTAATATTGTGACATTTTTAATACCTTCAGGGTATTCATTTACCATGAATCCCAATTCAGATCTAATTAATTACGGGAATAAGCTAAATGTGGAAATAATTTCCTATCCTCAATATATTGAGTGGAGTAAAAGAGTCATAGTGAAAGTAATGGAGTGAAACTGTCCACATTACTGTTTTCAAAGGGTAGATTTAATGTAACCCTTTTTAGCTAGATCACAGAAGTTCTGCTGATACCATCACATTAACATGGATTTATTTATAGCAGTATCAAGCCACAGCAAATGCCTCATTTTATAAAAATGTCTCCCTTAACATGAAAAAACATCTTTATTAACTCACACAAAGAAGAGACTATTTGTCATTTTACTGACAGGAAACAACGACTACATTTAAGCCTGCTAATGTGTTTTCCAGTATTGCCTGCACCTGATCGTAAGATTTTAGATACTTTTCTTTTCTAAAACCTCCCTGAGCTATGAATGAATCATGAAGGATCCAACGCTTCACTCTCTTGCAAGAATAACTTATAAAGTAGAACACAGGTAATGATTTTTTTTCTGTTGTGTTTTTGCTTGGGACTGTATTCACAGCATCCCCCTAATACTCATTACAACAGTGCAAAATTCTGCATTTCCTCTGAACCTCAAGCCTTCTAAAATTGAGCCTTGCTTTTAGGTTCAACTGGTGCAGCTGTTCACATGGAGCCTTTAAAACAAAATGGCTGTGTGACCATGCACACATGCTTGTGAAAGTTTGACAGATGTAGCTTGAGGTTTTTTGCACAGCTGGAAAGCTGCTGCCTCCCTTTTTACTGCTCCCCCATCCTCAACAAGCAGTAGAAGGCTTCCTGAAAAAATAACAGAGAAGAAGAGACGAGAGGCCCCAGGGTTTTTTGGGAAGAACAAGCACAGGTGTGTGGAGAAGAGCTCCCTTCATTAGCTTTAATCTTGCAAACCTTCCAAGTTTGATTTATTCCCAAGCTTGTGAACCAAAGGGTATTCTGTAATGTTATTCTAACATTAGTACCCTGCTGTGTGACATATTACCTGGCCAGATCACATGACTGGGGCCAGGAAATAAAATTTCCATTTCTTCTTGGCACTCCTGTACATTAGAATATTATTGCAGTTCCCACAGGCCTTGCACCATGCTGGGTAGAGGCCTGTTGCTGTTCTCTCTTCTGTGTACAGAAGTAACTTCCAGGAATAGCTTTAAAAAATTAGGTCATGATCAGATATAATGGGCCTAATTCTGATAGATTCACAGAGTTTAAGGCCAGAAGGGACCACTAGTTCATCTGGTTTGACTTCTTGTAATATCACATTTTGCTCCATTGCTCCTGTATGGAGTCTGTTCACTTTAGTTAAACTAAAGCATTCAGTCTTCAGGAAACTAAGCTGTTGTGTGCAACAGGCAGAGAACAGGAGAGATCGAGGTGCCACCAGGTCCTGAGGCCTCTCACAAACAGGAAATGGAATGGTCAGAGATGCCCAGATGATCCCCGCAGCTGAATCATGCTCCATGGTGCAGAGGAAGGTGAAAAAAATGCAAAGGTGCCTACCACTGAGATGGGGAAAATTCCTTCACAGCCTCAAATCTGGCGATCAGTTTGACCCTGAGCATCCAGAAAGAGGATTTCCTGTAGCACCTCAGACCACTGGCCCACCCCACCCAGTGTCTTGCCTCCAGTTGTGACCACTCCGTTATACTGCAAAAGAAGGCGTGTTGGTGAGGAGAACACAGAACGGCCTATTGTGTATCAGGGGAAAAAGCTCCTTCCTGACCCCTGCAAGTGAGCTAGTGAAGCCCCAAGTATGAGATGTGATTATAGTCATTGTCTTATTGCAATGCTCTAAGAGTTCTGGATGTTCTGAAGACAATGCACAGCATCCTGTTCTTTTTTTGGCCCAAGAAGGAAGGGAATGAACAGGGGGATTCATAGACTCTAAAGGCAGGAGGGCCTCCATGACCATCTAGCCCAATCTCCCACATAAAAAGCCAAATAATTTATCCTAAAAGCTGGATTAAGGCATATTTTCCCCCTAGAAAACTATCTAATCACATTTTAAAGACTCCATGCACTGATGAGTCCACAACTTCCCCACAAGCTGTTCCAATGCTTAATTACCCTCACTGTTAGGAAATTGCCTCTTATTTCAAGGTTGAATTTTTAACTTCAGCTTCCAGCCACTGAAGCTTTTTATGCCCTTTTCTGCTAGATTAAAGGTGCCCCCCAGCTCTGCCCAATATCAAATACCTTTTCTATGTGTAAGTACTTGTACACAGTGATTATCACCTCTCAACTTTCTTGTCAGTAAGCTGAATACATTGAGCTCCTTAAGTCTCACATCATAAGGCTTATTTTCTGGCCCCTGCATCATTTTTATGGCCCTCCTTTGAACTCTCCCCATTCTACTTGATGTGTGGACACCAGAAATGGACACAGGGTTCTAGTATTGATTTTATCAATGCTGTGTGCAGAAGCAAGATCACTTCCCTATTTTTACTTAATATTCCCTTTTTATACTTCCAAGAATTGCATTAACCCTTTTGCTGCCCTAGAATTCATGTTGAGGTGATTATCTACTGTTGGGATTTTGTGGTTCCCAGTAAGTCAGAGGCCAGGCAGAATCAAGGGTTTTTGATATTTTATTCAATTCAATTTGATTCAATTCAATACAATGTACACATGGAGGGAGAGCCCCTGCTAAAAAGAAGCAGCCAGAGTCTCTCTGCTAAGAAGCCCCTCCTCATGGTGAGCTCACTCCCCTCCCCGTGGGTGGTGAGTGATTCCAGAATGTTCCTAGGGTGGTGAGTCACAGCATGCCTCTCTATACATATGTATCTTCCAAATAACACTTTGTTTAAACTGAACACAAACATACCCTTCACTAAAATGACCCCCAAGTCCTTCTCTGAGTCACTGGTTTCCAAAACAGTCTCCCATCCTGGAGGTATAACCTGTGTTCTTAGTTCCAGGGTGTTTGTTTGCATGTCGCTCTGTTCAAATGGATTTGATTGGACTGGGAGTATTTAACCAGGTCATTCATATCACTCTGCAACAACAACATGAGCTCCTCATTATTTACTACCTCACAAATCTTCATTTTGTTTGAAAACAAAGATTTTAAATAATCAACTAGATCATTGATGAAAATAGGGAATAGAGTTGGACCAAGCACCAATCCTTGAGGGACCTGCTAGAAATGGTCCCACTCATTGATCCCCGCCATTAATAACTACATATTGAGGTCTGTCTGTGAGCCGGTTTGTAATCCAGCTAATGTGTGCCCTGTTAGTTCCATGTAATTCAAATTTCTAAATCAAAATGTCAAGTGCCTTGAAGAAACCTCAATATACCATATCAACAAAGTTGCCTTTATCAATAGGGCCTGTAATGTTGAGTAAAAACAAAAAACAAAACAAGACAGCAAGCAGTTTTGTCTGACGAGACCTTCCATCCATGAAACTATGCTTTCTGGCATTAGTTATATTTTTAGTCTCTAAATCTGTGTTGATAACCCCAAATTAACTGTTCCATTATTTTTCCCAGGATGAATGCCAGGCAAATTGGCTTATAATTCCCTGAGTCATCCCTTTCACCCTTGTTAAATATTGGGACTACATTGGAATTCCCTTGGAATTTCTCATTTTCCAAGATGTGTTAAAAAAATAACATTAGTGGTTCAGAGAGTTCCTCAGCTACTTCCATTAAGACTCTTGAATATAAATTATCCAGGCCTGTTGGTTTCTGACCCTACTTACAACAGTGTAACTCTGTTGAAGTCAATGGTGTTACATTAGTGTGATCAGAATTTGGCCCTAGATGTCCAGTTCTTGGCCTGTGGAAAATCAGACACTTACCCCTGTCTACACTACAAGGTTAGGTCGAATTTAGCCACATTAGGTTGATTTTATACTCAGTGCATCTACACAACCAACCCCGTTATGCTGACCTAAAGGACTCTTAAAATCAACTGCTGTATTCCTCTCTGGCAAGGGGATTATTGCTAAAATCAACCTTGCAGGGTCGACTTCGGGGTAGTGTAGCTGCAATTCGATGGAATTGGCCACAGGGAGCTATCCCAGAGTGCTCCAATGTGACCGCTCTGAACAGCACTTTCAACTCAGATGTACTAGCCAGGTACACATGAAAAGCCCCAGGAAATTTTGAATTTCATTTCCTGTTTGGTCAGCATGGCGAGTTCAGCAGCACAGGTGACCATGCAGTCCTAGAATCACAAACGAGCTCCAGCATGGACCGAATGGGAGACACTCGATCTGATTGCTGTATGGGGAGAAGAATCTGGTGGAGGCTGAACTCTGATCAAAAAGAAGAAATACTAATATATATGCCAAAATTGCATGTGGGACAGAGGCTACAAAAGGGACACACAGCAGTGCCACGTGAAAGTTAAGGATGTCAAGCAAGCCTACCAAAAGAAAAAGGAGGCAAACAGTCACTCCGACTGCTTCTATGATCAGCTGCCTGGCACTCTATGAAGGGACCCTACCACTACCCCACCACTATCCATGGACACCTGCAAGGGGGGACTCTCACGCAACAGGAAGGAGGATTTTGTGGATGAGGAAGAAGAGGAAGAGGAGAATGTACAGCAGGCAAGCAGAGAATCCATTCTCCCCGGCAGCCAGGAACTTTTCATCACCATGGAGCCAATACCCACCAAAGGCGGCTTCCTGGAGCTGGAGAAGGCACCTCTGGTGAGTGCACCTTTGTAAATACACTACAGGGTTTAAAAGCAATTGTGTTTTAATGTTTGATTTGCCCTGAAGACTTGGGAATGCATTCATGGCCAGTACAGCTACTGGAAAAGTCTGTTAACGTGTCTGGGGATTGAGCAGCAATCCTCCAAGGACATCTCCAGGAAGCTCTCTTGGAGTTACTCTGAAAGCCTTTGCAGAGGATTTCTGGGAAGGTTGCCTTATTTCGTCCTCCATGGTAGGACACTTTACCACACCAAGCCAGTGGCAAGTAGTCTGGAATCATTGCAGCACAAAGCATGGCAACAAATGGTTCTGTTTTTTTGTCGCATTCAAGCAACATTCAGTCTTTATCCCTCTGTGTTAGCCTCAGGAGAGTGATATCATTCATGATCACATGGCTGAAATAGGGGAATTTTTGTAAGGGAACAGTCAGAGGAGCCCATTTATGCTGAGCGGTTTGTGTTTGGCAACGTAATCATCCCTAATCATCCCTAATAATAGCCATGCGGTGAGGGGTGGGGTTAAGGGATCTTCCCAGAGAATTGCCACATGGTGGAGGGAGGTTTGTGCTGCACATCCACCCCAAAACCACAGCCCCTCCTTTTAAATGGCCAACACAAGTGGCATTGCTTGCTATGGGAAAGGAGGGTGCTGCAGTTTGAAACCATTCCCACATGTTATGAAGGTGAAAGAAGCCAGCCCTGCCTATCCTTTGACTTACCATGGCTGCCTGGAAACTGAATTCTGTTGCCTAGGCATGTGTGATGTCTCATCATACTGACAGGCACTCAGTATAAAAGGCAAAATACAACTTGTACCTAAGCACATGTGCTGTCTGCTGTGAATTGCTGGATTCACTGTGAAAGTGTCTCCCTTTTGTTCTACTCTCCCTTTTTATCCCCCTGTAGGTGCAAATGTTTCTATCCTCCCCCTATCATCTCCATCCCAGAGGTTATTGCAGATTAGATGGCAGAAAAAACCCACAATCACAATGACATGTTTTCCGAGCTCCTGCAGTCCTCCTGCACTGATAGGGCACAGCTGAATGCATGGAAGCATACAGTGACAGAGTCTAGGAAAGCATTAAGTTAGTGCGATGAGAAGAGGCAGGATGCGATGCAGATGCTAATGAGGGAGCAAACGGACATGCTCAGGCATCTAGTGGAGATGCAGGAAAGGCAACAAGAGCACAGACTGCTGCTGCATCCCCTGTATAACCACCTGCGCTTCTCCCCAAGTTCCATAGCCTCCTCACTCAGATGCCCAAGAATGTGCAGGAGGAGGGAAAGGGGGAGGATCTGGGCCCTCAGCCACTCCACTCTAGAGGATGGCCCAAGCAACAGAAGGTTGTCATTCAATAAGTTTTGATTTGTAGAGTGGCTACAATAAGCATGTGGCCTTGTCCTTCCCTCCTTCTCTCCTCCCCTCCCCCAACCGGGCTTCCTTGTCAGTTATCTCACATTTTTAATCAATAAAGAAAGACTGCATGGTTTTAAAACAATGGTGACTTTATTTCCTTTGCCAGCTGTGATTGTACGGGGGATGGTGGTTGACTTACAGGGAATTAAAATTAAGAAATGGAGCGGATTTGCATCAAGGGGAAACACAAACAATTGTCACACCATATCCTGGCCTATCATGAAACTGGTTTTCAAAGCTTCTCTGATGCACAAAATTTCCTGGTGTGCTCTTCTAATCGCTCCGGGTGGCTGGCTGCTCAAAATCGGCTGCCAGGCGATTTGCCTCAATCTCCCACCCCAACATAAATGTCTCCCCCTTACTCTCACAGATATTATGGATCACACAGCAAGCAGCAATAACAATGGGAATATTGGTGTTTCTGAGGTCTAACCTAGTCAGCAAACAGTGCCAGCAAGTTTTTAAACATCCAATTCACATTCTACCACCATCCTGCACTTGCTCAGCCTTTAGTTGCACTGCTCCTTACTACTGTCCAAGATGCCTGTGTACAGCTTCATGAGCCATGGCATGAAGGGTTAGGCTGGGTCTCCAAGGATAACTATTGGCATCTCAACATCCCCAACAGTAATTTTCTGGTCTGGGAAGTAAGTCCCTTCCTGCAGCTGTTCAAATAGACCAGAGTTCCTGAAGATGCGAGCATCATGCACCTTTCCCAGCCATCCCACCCTGATGTCAGTGAAACATCCATTGTGATCCACCAGCGCTTGCAGCACCATTGAGAAGTATCCCTTGCAGTTTACGTACTGGCTACCAAGGTGGTCCAGTGCCAAGATAGGGATATATATTCCATCTATCGCCCCACCACAGTTGGAGAACCCCATTGCAGCAAAGCCATCTGCTATGACCTGCACATTTCCCCCAGTCACTACCCTTGATAGCAGAAGGTTAGTGATTGTGTTGGCTACTTGGATCACAGCAGCCCCCACAGTATATTTGCCCACTCCAAATTGATTCCCGACTGACTGGTGGCAGTCAGGCATTGCAAACTTCCACAGGGCTTTTTCCACTCGCATCTCAATTGTCAGAGCAGCTCTTATCTTGGTATTCCTGCACTTCAGGGTGGGAAAAAGTTCCATGAAAGTGGCCTTATGCATGCGAAAGTTTTCGCAGCTACTGGGAATCATCCCATACCTGCAACACTATGTGGTCCCACCAGTCTGTGCTTGTTTGCCGGGCCCAGAATCAGTGTTCCACTGTATGAACCTGCCCCACTACAATCATGATGTCCCAATTGCCACATCCCGTGCTTTCAGGGAAGTCTGTGTCCATGTCCTCCTCACAAATCATCTCCTAGCCAGGTTCCGCACATACTGCAGAATAATGTGTGAGGTATTTACAATGCTCACAACAGCAGCGGTGAGCTGAGCAGGCTCTATGCTTGCCATGCTATGGCATCTGCACGGGTAAACCAGGAAAAAAGGCATGAAATGATTGTCTGTTGTTACTTTCACCTAGTTGTCATTGCCTGTCTTGTTTGTGATTAGATGTTTTATAAAAATCACCAGATATAGATTTGCTCATATATGCAAATCAGTGCTTTCAATTAAAAAATATAACATTGTTTACAGATAACTTCAAGTATTTTCCTCATGTATAATATGTGATTCACCACAGCCTAATGTATTCTATGAGCTACATATTTAAAGGTATTAAAACTTGATTTTAAATAACTGTATAAAACATATGTACATTTTATGCATTATGATTATTTAAATATTCCTATCTACATAATGTTTTCGTATTTTGTATATTTGAAATGTGGAGGTTTTATACAGGATTATGTACATGGAATATTTCCATCTGCCAGGTAGTAGTCTCATTTTCATAACTCAAATGCACACACACTATACTGTTTGCATCCTAATGAAATATTTCTAGTGTATACACAGTTTTACTTACTGCACAGAATGATAAGTTTTCAGGATCTTCAGGTGCATAAAAATACTCACATGAGTACTTTATTGGGAGTGCAAACAAGGCCTGTGCATGAGCTGAAGAATGAAGATGTACTCTGGATTGTGGGTACTTATACAATGTATTATAGGTTGCACTGTATCTGGTTATCAGTTCAGGTATGCACAGCTTAGCTGTAGTATAGACACGTGCTAGCTAAGAAGTGGTCTCCTGTCAGCCTTCCATTGGCAGATGACAAGGCATATTGGTGCAAATCATGCTTGTTCTGGCCTCTGTTGTCTCTAGTTGATCAACATTATCATGTCTTGACCACTGATCTCTTGGATTCTTTTGGGAATGATGCCATGGGCGACCCAGGCCTTCTGCTGAGTCAGCAGATGCTCTCTTATTCTAGCAAGATGGTCATTCTGTACCACACTTTTCTAGTAACAGGTTTTCCTTTACATATGCAGAGGTTCTGCCCTAGCCTATGTAAACAGGGTATGAATGAGCTCTCCCCTGACATCTAGAAATGAGCTGGGGAAGAGGACTTCAGGAGCCGATCCTGTTTGCACAGACACACAGTCTTCCTCATTGAGCGGCATCACAGAGCTTCTCAGCCCAAATGATCACTTTTAGTGGGTATTGGATTGCAAGTCACTTTATTATTGGTGCAGGGGTAATAAAGCACCGTTACCCTTGTTGTATGAATCAAGGGCAGTAGAACTGTTCTTGGCATGCCCTGATTGAGAAGTTCACCCTCAGCTGAACTGCACTTGCTAATCAGGGGGTAGGGATGCCAAAACCTAGTAGAGATGACAGAGGGTGGTGAGAGATGTTGTGAGTTCTGCCTCAGGGATCTAGACAGTATTTGACTCCCCCTCTTCTATCTACTGTGTAATGACAGGACTGATTGAGGTTCATTTGTGAGTCTTTTTTCTGCACATCAGTAGAGCTGAAATCAGTAATAACCACGTCTAAGCATTAGACCTGTGATGAGACAGCATCTCTGGTGGAACAGACTGCCCTGCCTGCACTGGGACTGAGGCTCCCCCACTAACAGCTGAAATCACTGAGAACTATGCTAAGTGATGGACATCAAGACATTCCAGAGGGTGGAGTGGAGTGGGCAGAGGAGTGAGCAAGGTGCCTTCTTCCCCTCCCTTAGGTTGGAGCTGAACACATGCAGCTGCACCTTTGAACTCTGGAGCTTCACTGACCAAGGATAAAAACTATGAGTGGGGCATGGTGGAGGGAAAAGGAAGGGGCACGTTGAAGGAACGTTTGGTTATTCGACTTAAGAACCTGAGGTAAAAGACACTGCACAAGGTACTCCGGGGTAGGGGTTTCGCTCATGATTTTATGTGCATGAATCCTGCTGTCAGTTTTCCTAAGTTAATGCCATGTTCCTTTCCTCCTCTTTTTTACATTTCTTCTCCATACTCAGACCCTGTGCTTGCGAGAGGGGTCCAGGGGTTGTGTGTAATTAGAGACACCCAGGGGTTGTGTGTCATTTTATCAGGTTGTTGGGTGGGGGCTTAAGCCAGTTCTGGTTATACTGTTAAAAATGGACCCCTAGATATTGAACCCAGCCCTGTAGCTGGTGATGTCACCTGTCAGAAGAGTTACATCTGTGCACGATTACTCAGAGCACTAAGCCTGGCAGCCATTGTCATCCGCATGCCTTTCTTTCTGAGCTGCATTCATCATGTGGGCAGGTCTCAATCCTTCATGAGCTTTGTCTCATGTATAGACAGCTTTCAATGTGTGCCTAATGAGTGACTGTGCACTATTTGTGTGTGCAAACTCCACATCTCCTGAATGATTAATGGAACCTGTAGGCAACACGTAGCTGATTTCCTAGTAGCTACATAATACAGGTAACCTTTAAAGAGACTAGACAAAAAATGACCATTTTAATCTAGCAGAGGCAAATTCCTTGGGTACCTTAACACACCATCTGTTTTAGCCCAATTTATTACATGGAAACCAAATGGCCTTCCACATAGGGTGACCAGATGTCCCAATTTTATAGGGACAGTCCTGATATTTGGGTCTTTTTTTTATATAGGTTCCTATTACCATCACCACTCCCGTCCCAATTTTTCACACTTGCTGTATGGTCACCTTACCGTCCAGTGCCTCTAGTAACAGGTGTTTTCCCCCACTTCTTATCTCCTCTCTCAAATACCTGCAGAGAAAGCTGTGGCTAAACATTTTTGATGCAGGGACCATATCTTTCTATGTATTTTTATGGTGCTTAGCACAATGGATTGTCATCCCGACTGGGGTCTCTGGATGCTATTGTAATATACAGAATATAGAACTGAATATAGAAATAACAGTGGATCAGAGACTCGTGAGAGAGAAGAGTGGGGATGCTTGAGAGAACATGGTCTCATAGTACGGCTTAACTTTCAGAGATGCTGGGTACCTGGACCTCCCACTGACTTCAATGGAAGTTGAAGGTTTTCAGCATCTCTGAAAATCAGGCCACATAGACTGCAAAGAGCTAACTGGAACAGGGACAGAGACTAACAGCCATCCAGCAGATGGTTCTGCTATTGCATTGTGCAGACCTGTGTTGTTTCATTTTGCATTGCTGGGCTGGTATAGATCATTCTGGCTCATGGAGTGCATTTTGCTGGGTACCACTGAAATTGTTGTCACACTGGCAGAAGTGGTCACTACTGAGATCATAAAGAGTTCACTGCTATTCTCTGCCATTAGCAACATGAGGCAACTGAAAATTATCATAAAAAAGCTACCGAAGTGCAGCAAATGTAACCCAGTCAGTGTGCCACTCTATCCCTATCTAGTGGTGGCTGAGCCACAAATAAAGATTGTATTTTGTATGTTGTATAGCAGTAAGCTCATTGTCACAAATATTAATAATGATTGATTTGTCTGTGTGACACTGGCAGACCAGATGCCAGCTCATGCCAGAGCCCAGGCCAATTCACTTGTGTCTTAGTATAGATCAAAGTGATTGTTAAATTATAAAAATCCACTTGCTGTTTAAACTTCATGAAAACTAGTTGGATGTTACTTGCAATCTTTTCACTCAACTTTATCCTGTTATAATGTAATAGCAGACATTTACATGGTAGGAATAAATGGTAAATTTTTAGAATGGAGAGGGGTAACTAGTGGTGTTCCCCAAGGGTCAGTCCCAGGACCAATCCTATTGAACTTATTCATAAATGATTTGGAGAAAGGGGTAAAAAGTGAAGTGGCAAAGTTTGCAGAGGATACTGAACTGCTCAAGATAGTTAAGACCAAAGCAGACTGTGAGGAACTTAAAAAAGAACTCACAAAACTAAGTGATTGGGCAACAAAATGGCAAATGAAATGTAATGTGGATAAATGTAAAATAGTGCACACTGGAAAAAATAATCCCAACTATACATCCAATATGATGGGGGCTAATTTAGCTACAACTATCAGGAAAAGGATCTTGGAGTCATCGTGGATAGTTCTCTGAAGATGTCCACACAGTGTGCAGCAGCAGTCAAAAAAGCAAACAGGATGTTAGGAATCATCAAAAAAGGATCGAGAATAAGATGGAGAATATATTATGGCCCTTATATAAATCCATGGTGCGCCCACATCTTGAATACAGCATACAGATGTCATCTCCTCGTCTCAAAAAAGATATACTGGCATTAGAAAAGGTTCAGAGAAGGGCAACTAACATGATTAGGGGATTGGAACAGGTCCCATATGAGGAGAGATTAAAGAGGCTAGGACTTTTCAGCTTGGAAAGAGGAGAGTAAGGGGGATATGCTAGAAGTATATAAAATCATGAGTGGTGGGGAGAAAGTTAATAAGGAAAAGTTATTTACTTGTTCCCATAATATAAGAACTAGGGGCCACCAAATGAAATTAATAGACAGCAGGTTTAAAACAAATAAAAGGAAGTTCTTCTTCACACAGCGCACAGTCAACCTGTGGCACTCCTTGCCTGAGGAGGCTGTGAAAGTTAGGACTATAACAGGTTTTAAAAGAGAACTGGATAAATTCATGGAGGTTAAGTCCATTAATGGCTATTAGCCAGGATGGGTAAGAAATGGTGTCCCTAGTCTCTGTTTGTCAGAGGGTAGAGATGGATGGCAGGAGAGAGATCATTTGATCCTTACCTGTTAGGTTCACTCCCTGTGGGGCATCTGACGTTGGCCACTGCCAGTAGACAGGATACTGAACTGGATGGCCCTTTGGTCTGGCCCAGTATGGCCATTCTTATGTTCTTATGTACATTGTACATACCCCTGTAACTATATAATCCATCAAATGAGAAAGAAGCCTTGTGGAATGAAAATGAAGAACAGAAGAGTGCTAATTTCAAAGCAAGTGATCATTTAGTGTGATGATTGGAGGTCCCAGACTCTAAATGCATTCCTCACTCTCCATCATCAAAGGAAAAACCCACATGGATAGTGACACTGTCAGCTTCTTTTCTGCGAGAAGAAGCTATAAGTATGGATTCAAGGAAAGATCTGGGATCTCTGGACTGTTTGGACTCTTACAGGGAAGTGCACCAGATGCAAAGTGGAGATCCCCAGACACAATCTGGTTACCCTGAAAAGAGTTTTGGGAAACTGGCAGTTTATTACACCACAACCTCCATTTGGAATTATAAACTGACTCACCTGTACATATGTTTTACCTGCCTTCAATTAATAAACTTAATAAACCTGAAGTTAGTTTACTATAGAATTAGTTCTCAGCATCGTCTTTGATGTAAAATCTAAGGTAACAGTTGATCTGGGGTAAGTGGCTAGTCTGGGAGTGGTGTGGGACTGGGAGCAACCTGATGTTGTGTGATTTTTGGTTTAAGTGACCTTTTATCACAAAGTCCAGTATGGGTGACAATATAGATAGGAGAGTCTGAGGGGACTATCTGTGACTCCATGGTAAGACTGGGATAGTTCACATTTGTCACTGGGTTGGTGAAATCTATTTGTAGAACACACCACCAGCTTGGGATGTCTGCCTTGTTTTCTGAGAGTCTTCCCTGAGATAAGCACTCGCAGTTGTGAGCCACTCCAGTCAGTGTAACAGTCTGTACATATGGTATTGAATTTAGTAGCTACACTATTATAGTTAATATGGTTTTCGTTGAGTGGAACATTAACACTCAGTGGCAGGTAGCCACAGGCATTTCCTAATGTTATTTAATCAGGAGCTTTCCTCAGGAGAATGGAAAACATTACAGACATTACATTGATTGTTGAATCAAACACTTTAAGGTAGGGTGACCAGATGTCCTGATTTTATAGGGACAGTCAGGATTTTTGTATATTTTTCTTATATATGCTCCTATTATTCCCACCCACCCCCATCCCAATTTTTCACATTTGTTGTCTGGTCACTTTACTTTAAGGTCAGATTTACAGGAGGACTTAAGTCTACCATTTTGGCATCACTGATATTCTCAAGACTATCACCTAAGGCCAGCATACAGAAAGGTCCCTAAGCCCTGTTGCCACCCCACAGCTAGCAAGCTGCTCAGAGCCCTTAGGGACATTTAAGCTTCAGGGAGATTCACAAGCTAGTCAGGGAATGACTCTCTTGGCAACAGGGCCCAATCCTGCAGTCATGCTCTGGGATCACCTACAGGATCAGGCCCCACTCACAAGACCCCCTAAGACCAATCAGTCCATGTCCCTGGAGTAGCCAGCTACCTAGTGGACTCATGTGGGAGGTGGGACACACAAATTTACATTGATGCTCTGATTGATTTGGAGCAGGGACTTGAACCTGAGTCCTCCAAATTCCAGGTGAACATCCTGACTATAGCGTTATAGACTCATTTTCATGGTACCTCTCTCTCAGACCAATAAATATTGAATACAAAGTAAAATAGCTCCAACAGGAAAGCTTGCGAAAACCCTGGAATAGCCAATAGCCTGGTGGTCAGGGCACTCAGCTAGGCTGGTGAAGAGCTGACTTCAAGTCCCTGCTCCAAATCAGGCAGAGCAGGGATTGTTATCTGGGTGTCCTACGCCCAGGTGAGTCCCCTGACCACTATGCCATTGGCTCTTCTTGCGTCTCTATATGCCTTTTGGGAGAAAGGGCTGACCTAGGTTACCTAACTCCAGAAGGTTCATGTCTGAGAATCCTAGGCAGAAGGAGGTGCTTATCATTGGCATGCCAGCCTTGCCCATAAGATCTAATCCTCCACATGCATCGTGTGGGAAGCCGGGGTGTCTGGCTCAGAGCTAAGAATGCCATTGGCTAGGAGTTCGGCATTGTAATTCCTAAGCGCTTTTGTCAATCTGGCTTACTCAGACTATCATTATCGGGTACTATCTAGCAATACCTTCCCCCAGCGCTCTGAAATATCTAAGAAAAAACTATTTTATGCAAACTTGTCAGAGTTTGTGGAGCCAGTACACAGGCTTGGGTATCAGTTAAGCCAGTAAACACTACCAGCAGCCAGAGGACTGCTGGTTTCACAGGTGGGTCAAAGAGTAGAAACTCCATTGAAATGGCCCTGGCCTAGTTTAGATGAAGATCGGGCATTAAAAAGGGCACAGACCAAGAAAGAATAGTTTAGCCTTTGACAGTTTGCATGTCCTTTTGGTCTCTATGGCTATTCCAGAGGATGTGGCTCAGTATTTATATGCTCTACTCTTCATGATCTATTCTTCTTCTAACTGGATATCTATAGGCACATAGTGACATTTAGGCAGAGAGTCTGCCTAGCACGCAATTTGCCAACCATTACATATGTACAGTGTATGGCCATTGCTTTTCATGCCTGTCATTCCAGGTGCAAATCAAGTGTGTAATCTTCACTGACCCTTATTCTGTCCCCTATGAATATGCAATGAATGTCAAAGGGAAAGAGGAATGTTCCCTGAGGCTGTTGTCTCAAAGGACACAAGCCCCTCTGAACTCCCCAAGCTCAGGATTCCTCTGGTGCTTTTGCAAATAGTGTGACAAATCCTTCTTCTGTGTCTGAAGACTGATGTCTTAATCCATTGCTGACTGTAAAAATAATGAGGTGTATTGGCAAAGCTGCACATAGGAAGCTTACACAATTCCTGCCTTTTCTATGATTGGCTTAGTTGAAGACCTCACTTTCATAAGCATTAAATTCCCACATATATTTATATATTACAAATTTATTTAATTTATATAGATAATGATAAATTATCTATCTATCTATCTATCTATCTATCTATCTATCTATCTATCTATCTATCTATCTATCTATCTATATAATTTAATCCTGTAAAGGGAATGAACACAGGGTACAGACCATTACAATATACTTATATAGGTGTATATAAAATGTGTGATTATATATAAAATTGATTCTTACTACTGTAAGCACCAGATGATATTTTGCCCTCATTACGCAATGGTTGTCAATCTTAGCTCTTATTGTGGATAATTTAGAGAACACATTTTATTGGTTATTCTTAATGTTAATTAATGTGGTATTGGAGGGAAAAAATTCATAGCGACTGTATTGCACATTAGTGTAAATGCATACAATCAGGATTGGGAACTCCAAGAACGAATGTGGCCCAGCATCACTTTTAAAGCAGTACCTTGATTTTTTACATTTCTCACGCTGGATTCTGTCACCCTTACTCAGATTAAGTAGTGTTACTGCTCTGGCTGAGCTCCCCCTTGAGACTGGACGACCGCCTGCTGTACTGGACTCAATCCTTGTATTCCCACATGGTTTTAAGACCACTGGCTTTGAGCAGTGTCTTAGCCCAGCATCTCAGGCACACTCCCAGGGTACAGACCCCTCTCTAGGACCTCTTCTAGGGATATGAGACCCCCATGGTCTGACTGTCCTAGGCTTCAAGACCAATGCAAACCCTCTCTGCCTCCAAAGTCTCCCCAGTAATTTAAGCACATCCTCCCCAGAGCTCCACCCACCTGAGTATTCCAGTTAGTGTTTAACCTTTCAGAGACTTCATGACAATTAAAGGAACACACAGACTTTGCAAAGGAACTTCTCAGCCAGATACACTGTATTCAGACTAAGCACCAGAGTTACAGATCCAGGCAAAAATAAACACCTGCACCTCCAAACCCTTCCCTCCAATGTCCTTACCTCTCTAAGAGACATTTGGGTTTAGGTTAATATGCTTTCAGGATCTCAAGGCTCTCCTGCTCCCTACTTCTCATGATCATGGCAATAGATAGCTGATAAGAGGCAGTCCCTCCCCCCAGCTCAAGTAGATCTGGCTTGTGACCTCCCAAGCAGCTTCAGATTCCTTGTCTAATGATCAGTTGCCCAAATCCAGCCCTGCCTCCAGTGTTGTGAACTGGGCAAAGTGGTTCCCCTGGACTATAGCCAGTCTATTGTTCTAAAGTGGGCCAATTAGAATGAAGGGCTATTAAGACTGAGGGCTTTTGATAGTTATCCCATTATTAGCCCTTCTGCTTGAGGACTTCTAAATCTTCTGGGGTGTCCTACCACAGGTGGAAGCTACCATTCAAAAGGGAAGGGAACCATGCAGGTTACAATCAAAATGGCATTCAGAAAACAGAATGAGTTTGCAGGCTGATGTAGATATGCCCACACATACACTAATCCAGCACACATAGGATCATACCCTGGGCTATGCCTGAGTAAGTGGGAGTGTGTAGTTGTACTGTATGAGGGTCAGATCTGGGACCATATTCAGACTTAGAGGTGGGTTTCCTCCAAGGAAAAAGAAATCTAATGCAGACTACTTCTCGCTTTGTGCTACCTCAGCTCCAGTGGCAGTGCCTTGTGGGGATGGTCTCTAGGCTCCACCTGCTCCTTTTTCACCGTCTGGAGGTTGCCTTCCTCCCCGGCCTGCAGACTATAGTACAATATGGGTAGCCAATGCAGAAGACTATGGAGGTTCCTTATGTGCCCTTTCTCCCCTACATGGGTCTGTGATGTGCTCTCTGAAATCAATGGAATTATTTGCAATGTGACTACTTGTATAGTGAACTACTACTTCATGTGACAAATGGTAGCTTAATCTGGCCCTCAGACTGTATGCAGTGTAATTTTTTTCACTACCATACACCACAGTGCCACTATTATTCATTTCCCATCTCCTGTTTTGGATTTACATCTCCATTTATAAGTGGAAAGATACTGAAATACTGCAGTTTCACTCATCTCACAGAACACTCTTCTCTGAGTTACTGTAAATCTCTCTTCAGTCTGAGTTCCAGTGCAATAGATAGTATACTTTTGATGCAATATATGGAGTGCATACTGTCAGCGGCAGCTGAAGCTCCCCTAACAGCTGTTTCCTCTATTCTACTTTCATTATTGACATATTTTCAGCCAGGCTCACTACCTGTTTCTTCAAAATCACATTCTATGTCATTTCTTTAATTTAAATGTGTAGTTAATTTCCTCTCCAATTACAAATTCTTGCTTTGATAGCTGTCTCAAAATACTTCTTGATACATGCTTTCTTGACGCACCAGCAAATCTGGGTGATTGCAAATGGATTTTCTATTGGTGCAACAAATTGTTGAAGTAAACATCTGCAGACGTTGTAAACAAAATGTATACAAAACCATCAGCATGTTACACCATTTAAAAAGTAAAAGACCAGGCATACGAGGCAGTTTGTATGCAGGAGGGGGTTCCAAGCTAGGGAAGGGGGCTAGAGTGCAGGCTCCTGGTGGCATTGACCTCAGGCGGCCCTGCGGATGGAGGAAGTCTGTGTGGCCCCTAGTAAGCAGCAACATGTCTTTCTGTCTCCTAGGTGGCAGGGTGCTCCGCATGCTGCCCCTGCTCTCAGGTGCTGTAGGCTGGGAACCATGGCCAATGGGAGCTGCAGGGGTGGCACCTGCAGGCAGGGGAGGTGCGTGGAACCCCCTTGGCCACCCCTCTGTCTAGGAGCTGGCAGAACATGCATGTATCTTTCCATTTATAAATGGAGATGTAAATCCCCAGAGCTGGGAACAGAGCCTGCCTGTCCCTTTGCAGCCAGCCAGACTTCTAGCAGCCCAGTTTGTGGCAAAGTCAGGAATAGAATCCAGATCTTATGAACACCATATATCCTAATTCATAGAATATCAGAATTGGAAGGGACCTCAGGATAAATCATTTAGTCTACCCCAGTGCTCAAAGCAGGATCAATCCCTAATTAAATCATCTGACAGATTTTTTCCCCATGTCCCTAAATGGCCCCCTCAAGGATTGAGTTCACAACCCTGGGTTCAGCAGGCCAACGCTCAAACCACTGAGTTATCCCTCCCCCTTTATAACACTCCTTCTTCCCTCCCCTTGAGTTTAGTCCCTTTTAAATTTCCCAAACTTTTAAATCCAAAATCTGCAGACTGTTGCACTTCATAATATTTTTAAAAAATCTGTATTATTGCAGGAAGCTCTCCTTCTCTGATCTACAGCCCTGCAGTAAAACCAATATATTTTTAGGAAATCTCTGCTCTTATTATTTTTTATTATTTTACACTTTAACTGGAAAAAGTGCTCTCCAAGGTTAACCCTACTGTAATCTCAATGGCAAAAGTTTTGAATAACTTTTCCTTTCTCTCTTACCTGCAATGGGGTGCAAATGCTTGAAGGAGTAATTGATTATTAAATCATTAGGATTCAGTTAGAAATTATTTGAAAAATATTTACAAGGAACTTGTATGTAAAAAGTACAGAATTATTAGAGATCTCAAAATTAAGCATTTCATTGATAACATATGCTATTGGTCACTTCATCTGTCTGTATCTCAGTTTCCCCATCTGTAAAATGGGGATCATAATACTGACTTCCTCCATAAAGCACTTTGAGGACTCAGAGTGCTAGGTTTTTTTTATCATCTTAAAATCCAAAGCCTGAAACACATTTAAAATGACATATGGCAAATGTATTCATTATTCTGAAAATGTAAGAACGTAAGGAAATAAAGTTTTCTAAATGATAATTATGGAAGGTTAAATCATGGCTTTGCCACAAACCCCATCTAAGAAACAGCATGTTCTTCTGCTGCCTTAAGAGAAGACTAGGCAATTCACTATAACTGAGAGAGTATGTCTCTATCAGTTTGAAAGTTATGCTACTGCAATTAATATGGTTCCTTCCTGCTTCAGGGAAAGTCAATGTGAGTTTTGCCACTGACTTCAGTGTGACCAAGCCTGTGCCTGGAATTCTCAGTTTTATACCTTTGGTGTCTTACAGTGGCACTGGATTCATTTCTGTTTGTTTGTGTTGCCCTTTATAGTTATTTTGAAAGTGCTTGAAATTCTCTCAAAAGCACATTCAGCACTTCACTACTGCAAGGAACATTTCCCAGCATATTTACTGATCATTGAACTATAGAACTATGATTACAAAACAGTTTTAATACAATTTCATGTCACTTGAAAAGATTAATGTGAGTGCATAATATGTCTATAGTGCCTACAGCAGTATGGATCTGCAAATTTCTCCTTTGCTTGTGCCCTCTTTGAGATACATCAGTTTCCTAGACTAATAGTAAAAGTATAGTCATAAAATTCTCTCTATGCGTACTCCTCCAGAGCTATTCTGAGATTTTTCCAATTAAGTTTAAAAAATGACTGACTCTATAAAGGTCACATCTTCCATCTTCCCTTCCATAACACCACAATGTCAAAGAAGTGTTTGCAATGTTCCCATATTATGGGATCATATTTTTCTTTATGATCTTTTTTTTAAAGTTTATTTCATTGGGCTGTAAGTGTGTTGGTGAAAACAAACAAACAAGCACAAAAACAAAACAAAATACCAGGAGAGAGAAAAAGCTTGGAGAAAAGTCTGTTGAGAGTCTTTGGGTTAAGTTTAGAGGTGAGAGCAACAAGGGTGATGTCGTGGTGGGCATGTACTATAGACCACCGGATCAGAAGGATGAGGTAGACAAGGCTTTCTTTGGACACCTAACTAAAGTTTCCAGATCACAGGCCTTGGTACTAATGGGGGACTTCAATCACCCTGACATTTGCTGGGAGAGTAATACTGCAGTGCATAGACAATCTAGGAAGTTTTCAGAGAGTGTTGGGGACAACTTCCTAGTACAAGTGCTGGAGCAACTGACTAGGGGCCGTGTTCCTCTTTACTTGATGCTTACAAACAGGGAAGAATTGGTAGGGGAAGTAGAAGTGTGTGGCAATGTAGGCAGCAGTGACCATGAGATGGTCAAGTCCAGGATCCTGACAAAAGAAAGAGAGGAGAGTAGCAAAATACAGACCCTGGACTGCAGAAAAGTAGATTTAGACTCCCTTATGGAACTGATGGGCAGGATCCCCTGGGAAGCTAATTTGAGGGGGCAAAGAGTCCAGGATAGCTGGCTGTATTTTAAAGAAGCCTTATTGAGGGTGCAAGAACAAACCATTCTGAAGTGCAGAAATAGCAAATATGGCAGGTGGCCAGCTTGGCTTAACAATGAAATCTTCGGTGAGCTTAAACACAAAAAGAAAGTTTACAAGAAGTGAACATTTGGACAGATGACTAGGGAGGAATATAAAAATATTTCTCGAGCATGGAGGGGGTGTCATCAGGAAGGCCAAAGCATAATTGGAGTTGCAGCTAGCAAGGGATGTGAAGGGTAACAAGAAAGGGTTTCTATGGGTATGTTAGCAACAAGAAGATAGTCAGGGAAAGTGTGGGACCCTTACTGAATGGAGGAGGCAACATAGTGACAGATAATGTGGAAAAAGTGGAAGTACTCAACGTTTTTTCTTGCCTTGGTCTTCACAGACAAGGTCAGCTCCCATACTACTGTCCTGGGCAACACAGTATGGGGAGGAGGTGAGCAGCCTGAGTGGTGAAAGAACAGGTTAAGGAGTATTTAGAAAAGCTGGATGTGCACAAGTCTATGGGTCCAGATCTAATGCATCTAAGGGTGCTGAGGGAGAAGGCTGATGTGATTGCAGAGCCATTGGCCATTATCTTTGAAAATTCATGGTGATTGTGGGAGGTCCTGGATGATTGGAAAAAGGCAAATATAGTGCCCATATTTATAAAAGGGAAGAAGAAGAACCCGGGAACTAGACCGGTCAGCCTCACTTCAGTTCCTGGCAAAATCACAGAGCAGGTTCTCAAGGAAATCCATTTTGAACCACTTGGAGGAAAGGAAGGTGATCAGGAACAGTCAACACAGAATCACCAAGGGAAAGTCATGCCTGACCAACCTGATTGCCTTCTATGATGAGATAATTGGCTCTGTGATTATGGGGAAAGCGATGGATGTGATATATCTTGAATTTAGCAAAGACTTTGAGACAGTCTCCCACAGTATTCTTGCCAGCTAGTTAAAGAAGTATGAATTGGATGAATGAACTATAAGGTGGACAGAAAGCTGGCTAGATTGTCAGGCTTAACAGGTAGTGATCAAAGTTTTGATGTCTACTTGGTAGCCGGTATCAAGCGGAGTGCCCCAGGGGTCGGTCTTGGGACTGGTTTCATTCAACATCTTCATTATCTGGATGATGGGATGGATTTCAGCCTCAGCAAGTATGTGGATGATACTAATCTGGGGGGAGAGGTAGATATGCTGGAGGGTAGGGATTGGGTCCAGAGTGACCTAGACAAATTGGAGGATTGGGCCAAAAGAAATCTTATGAAGTTCAATAAGGACAAGTGCAGAGTCCTGCACTTAGGAAGGAAGAATCTCATGCACTGCCAGGGGTGAAAGTAAGTCTAATGACATACAGGTATGGGGCTGGGGCCAGCTCTGGCCCCTGGAAGGGGTGGAGCCTAGAGTGGAAGGGGTGAGGCTGAGGGGTCAGGGCCAGCCCCAGCCTGCCCTGTAGGGTAAGTGCCCTTCCTCCTTCTTCCTTCTTCCCTCCCCCCTGCCCCACCAGGGTAGCAGCAGCCCCACCTGCCTCTACTGCCCCGGGCCCTTTAAATAGCCACCGGAGTCCTACAGCTGCTACCCCAGGGCTCCAGTACTGGGGCTCTAGTGGCAATTTAAAGGGCCTGGGGCTCCAGTCACTGCTGGGAGTCCCAGACCCTTTAAATTGCCCCCTGGGGAAGCCAGACCGCCCCAGTACGGCACACCAGCTCTTCTCAGTACACCGTACTGGGGCATACCGTCTTACTTTCACCTCTGTGCACTGCTATAGGCTGGGGACCGACTAGCTAAGTGGCAGTTCTGCAGAAAAGGACCTGGGGATTACAGTGGACAAGAATCTGGATATGAGTAAGCAGTGTGCCCTTGTGGCCAGGAAGGCCAACTGGATATCGGGCTATATTAGTAGGAGGCTTGCCAGCAGCCCTTCTATTCAGCACTGGTTAGGCCACACCTGGAATAGTGCATCCAGTGTTGGTCCCCCCAATACAGAAGGGAGGTGGACAGAGGAGAGAGTCCACGGGAGGGCAACAAAAATGGTTAGGGGGCTGGGGCACATGACTTATTACGAGAGACTGAGGGAACTGGGGTTAATTAGTCTGCAGTAGAGAAGAGTGAGAGGGGGATTTGATAGCAGCTTTCAACTACCTGAAAGGGGGTTCCAAAGAGGATGGAGCTGGGCTGTTCTTAATGGTGGTAGATGACAGAACAAGGAGCAATGGTCTCAAGTTGCCGTGGGGGTGGTCTAGATTGGATATTAGGAAACACTATTTCACTAGTTGGGTAGTGAAGCACTGGAATGGGTTACCTAGGGAGGTGGTGGAATTTCCATCCGTAGAGGTTTTTAAGGCCCGGGAAGATTTAACTGATGTTGGTCCTGCTTTGAGCAGGGGATTGGACTAGATGACCTCCTGAGGTCTCTCCCAACCCTAATATTCTATAATTCTATGGTTGTTTTGAGAGTTTGTTTTGAGAGACCAGCTAAATTAATGCTAGTAATTAAGTATATTTCCTATAGGATTATGACAAAGACCCAAGCTAGTTTGCACACAAATTTAGGATTTCTTGATCTATTCTAAATTGCTTGGATAGTGGATCCTAAAATCTATGATTGTCAGTCTCCTCTCTGTTACGTGTTACTATGCAAATGCATCTAGCCCTCTGGCAGAAAATTAAGGAAACAGGCTACCATCCAGCCCTTGCCCAAAACAGCCCACTCTGAAATTGCATGTGTGTGGTCTTTTTGAGGTAAGAGCATAAATAACCAGGAGACGTCTGTAACTAGCAATACTGATGAGACAGAGACAGAATTGGGGGATAACTCACTGTGTCTACTATCATTCATGCATAGGAAATCCTATTGAGTAATGGAGGTAAAATACATCAGATTTCCATATCTTGCAAACATGGCATTGTTTTCCTCCAAGCTGTTCCCAAAAGCATTCTTTGTGGGAGGTTCTTCAGCTTCATTTAGGATGGAGTATAAGAAAACAAATACTGGCTGTTGCCAGAAAAGGCGTAAACTGAAGCCACATCATTTTCAATTGTAGTTTGGCCATTATTTTGAATGGAAAAGTGATCTGTTATTCTCAATAGGATTTGTTTTTCATATTTATAACTTCTTTATACTGTAAATTTAGCATCATAGGGAAGCTTAACACAGTTAGTATTGATTACAACTAAAGCAATTTAACAGATATGTTTAAATGAATTGGCATCTTAAAGACTAAGCAACATTTCTAGACACTTTTTTAAATTAGGAATTATTTCTCACATAAACTGGGTTTTGATAAAATGCATTAATAGATCTGAAACTCAGTCCTACCCGTATTTTGGGTTTTTCCCCTCTAATTAAAACCTTTTATCATCTCTGCATTTTACTTCTATTTTCAGTCAACCTCTTTCAACGAGAACTCAGTGGTGTCTCTCCCTTTCCCAAAGAATCGTCACTCTCTGACTAGGTTCAGCCCCTCCTCTCTGAGGGTCTATTTTCCTGCTTTCCATCCAGTCACCACTTCCTGTAGTGCTATCCTCCTCTAGCTCTTCCTCAGCTCTCCTCAGCTCTCTGCTCTTTCCCTAGGAGGCCTGACTGGGTTTACATGGCCTACAAGTCACATGATTTTCTGCATTTTCCACACTCGGAGAGACAAGATAATTGTGTCACAGGTGGGGCTTTGGCCCCAAAGGGACAAAGTATTGTGTCATTAATAACAATTGAGCAAAGCTCTTTGTGGTTGGTTCTCAGCAAGCCATGAAACATATTTAGTTTTCAGATTACATGAGTGTGCTTTGCATCACAAATCTCAAAGCCAAACTCAGCCATATCTCCACAGTCTCTCTGTTTTTTGTGGGAAACGATTATTCAGCCCAGGCCTGCCGGAACCTTGCCCTGGGTTTTGCAAACCTCAAACAGTTGTTTAGTGAACCTGGCCTAAGCTTCATGTTTGTAATGAAACCTGACTGTGGGTGGGGGAGAGTGAGTTTGGCTTGATTTCAGATTTAATTATCAGTGTCTCTCACAGCTCTAGTTGTTACTAGTTATGTAACAGAGCACCAAAAACATCAGCCAATGCATCAAGACATATCCAAACCGATTTCATGCATTTGAACTGACATTCTATGGGAGAATGCTACTTTTAGTCTAAGACCAGGAAAACATTCTGGAGTCAGTGAGGAGGTTAATTAAGGATTCCATTATATTATTGCTTCTTGATATAACTTGCCATTAAAGAAATATAAATTCTTTCCCAAGACTTTTCAGTCAACATAGTTCAGACATAGTAATTTGTAAAGTTTCAGAGCAGCGTGTGAGGATTTATCAATGTGAATCACATTGATAAATCCTCACACGCTGCTCTGAAACTTTACAAATTACTATGTCTCTGATTAGGCTATCACAGTGTTTTAATCCAGTGATCCTTGGCCCAGAGCAGCCAATTCCTTCTCTTGTGAAATTATTTTTATGTTTCTCTTCCAGGCAAGAACAGACATAGGGTGTTATCCGTTAGCCCATCACCAGAATGTGGATAAAGTCATTGCTAAAGCTGAATATGTCATGACTCTTTGGGGGCAGTTCTTCCATTCAACTCTATGGTTGAATTTAATATTAATACTATTACACTCTAGCTATGCAAAGAAATGTAATGACATAGGTTATTAAACTCCATGCTTTAGGGAGAAAGCTAATTGACTGTGGAGGTCAAGAAGGAAATTCCCTTCATTATAGTCCATCATTTCAAAGTAGGTTGCTGTATTATGCAAGAGTTCGCTTTCCTCCAGACCATCAGTTTCTATTCACTTCCATATACAGGATACCATACTAGAAATATCTAATGTCTGCAGTGGTATGGCCAATCTTATGTTCATCTTATGATGTTACTTCTTACTAGCTGCTCTACACTATTAGTGACTTTAACCCATATTCTCTACAGAATTAGAGAATTCTGAGAATTCTAGTGCAAAAATATTTCTCTCCCTGATATGCAAATATTAGTACAATTCTGATGAAAAGTGTTGTGCAATTTGATGTCCTACATTTCCAAAATCATACAGTGATGCACTGCAAAAAATTCTAAATAAAGTAGAACAAAAATATGTATTAAATCATCTAAACAGATTTAGTTCAGATGATACTAGCACTGCCAGATACAATACCTATTGTGGATTCAGGCATACAAAGCAATTGATTACACATTTTGTTAAATACATTATATATATGAAAGTCGATGTACTTTCCTATTATATATACAAACTACTGGTAACGCTCTGGGTCTGTGTAATTAACAGTGGTAGAAAGGGAAATTGATGCAAAGGGGGTATATTTATAAAATAAAAACACATTTTCATGGTGTGGGTGCCCATTTTTTCCTGAAGTCTAGACATGTTATAAGAAGGTGTCAATTATATAATCTCTGTGGAAAATAATTTCCACTCTTTTTAATATAATGGGACACATTGTTGTGTAATGACTCTTTCTGCCATTTATGAGGCAGGATGTTCATCTTACAACATGCATTGTGGACTATTTTACACACACATGCAGGGGACTAACAGGAGTAAGGTGCCAGCTGTGCAAGTATGCAGGAGAGAATAGCTGTGCATAGGGCTGGCACAGGGTATATCCTTTCCAGAGCAGGAGAAATGGCAAGTGAGGTTGTAACTCTGACTGACAAATTGTTTCCTGGGTTGTACCTCATAGCCCCAAACCCAAGTGTTAGAGAACTTTCCCTTCATCCTCTCCCCTAGTTCATGTCACATAGACAGAAAGCAGAAGTCCGAAGTGCAGACAATGTGATGTTTATTGGGGTTAGTTCCCAAGCAAGCATATTCTGAAGCCCTTCACACCAGTGGAGCTTATCTCTATATTCTGATAGAGCCTGTTCTCCAGTGTTCTGTTCCCAGCTCTGATGCTGAGTGTTTTTCCCATGTCCACCTTCCCAGCTCTGATGCTACAGAGACTTTACCCCATGTCCTTCTTACCAGCTCTGACACTGCAGAGCCTTGCCTGTTTCCCGTTTCCTATTCCCTGTTCCTGTTTTCCCCACCCTTAGCAAACAAGATTTCAATTTCCCTTCCACTTCCTGTTTGCATAGTAATATTCTCAGCTGTGCATTAACCAATCATTTTACTGAAATTTAACTAACCAATCCTAACATATTATAACATAATTCTCTAACCAATTATATCCCACTACCCTAATTAATTTACACCTAGCAAAATTAATTAAACAGCAAGCAGAAACAATTAGAGAACCAGACAGATTAACAATGGAAAAATGGGGCAATAAAGATAAAACAATACAGAAATGAGGGTTTCACAACCACAGCCATTGAGAAGTGATTTCTTGCCCAGACAGGAAGTTATCAAACTAAGTTTTCTTTAACCAGCTTAAGATCTATTTCTTTATCTGGTGGTGATGGGCACTATCAGGACAAGATCGGTTTCCTAACAGCACAATACCAACTTATTTCCATGCTACTGGTTTGGAATGTGAGGATGTGGCCCTACGCTTCCTAGCTTATGGCTGTCCCTGCTGTTTAGCCAAAAGCCTTAGCCTAAGAACAAGGCCTCAGACTATCCTAGTGAGAGAAGGCACACTCACAGGTGAACTTGTGATTTTGACAGGAAGACTGTGATTTTGATTCTTTGTTTTATACGTCTGTAACTAGCTAAGTGATAAAAATACACCTAAGTTCTTAAAGTATAGGCTTCTACAGGCAGGCCAGAATATCTATAGTCTAACATACGCCCCTTTCTTTTGGGATCCTCCTACACAGATATCCCTGGAAAAGCATAGGACATATGGCAACACACTTCCTAACAGGGCCAGGCATCAAGGTGGAATGTGCCGATATTCTGTCTGTGTCACTGCCCCTTGAGCAGTACAATGCCTGGCACCTTCTCTTGTATGGAAATACTACACCTATTTAAATTAGTGTTCTCGACTTCCCATTATAGTGGGCCTGAGATTGTCTAGTACACTGCGGGGGCTTACTGCATTACTTATAGGTTGTAATTAGTGGCCGTTCTTTAGAGAGTTGTGCCGCTCTTGACTATTTATATATGCAATGTAACAAAAGTATACTTAATAATACACCAGCTGCCATGATAATCCACAGCAACACTGAGAGTCCTGACTACTGCAGTATAGTCCAACATCCTGTCCACTACCAAAAACACTGCTTCTCCTCCTTTGACAGGGTTAAAACCCCATTAATGCCATCTTGAAGTCTATATTTTTAATGTGTCAGCTGTTGGCAGTTGCCATGAGCTGCCCCTGCAGGTTTCACAAGCTTTTGTCCATATCGTGAGTCCACTGGACAGAAAAATGGGGTATTGTCCAAACCAGCTCAACCACTTGGTATGGAATTGGATAGATACTTAGTTACCCTACAGTCACTGGTTCAATTGTGCACAGCAGTGAGTTCCACAGATCCATTTGTGCATCATAGGCCCGATGACAGCTTGTAGATGTGTGTAACTGTGCCAGATGCTGGTGCAGTTGTGTCCCCAAGTGTTGTGTACATTTCCAGTAAACACCTCATACCACATATATATCACCCCTAATGGCCCCCACTTGCAATAGGCCATTAATTCTGCTCCTCTGTGGCCATTGAGAAGCGACACATTCAAATATTTTCTCTGGACAAACAATTGCTTAACTGAATTATTGTCTATTTTATACTATCCCATCCTCCCCATCGATCTCCCAGTGGTTCCCTGAAAGCTTCTCCCTTTCTCATTATTCCCATAGGGCTCATGGAGACCACCTTAGTAGCTGTCCCATTCCCAGATACCACAGTAACTATTACATAGGTGCTAGTCCCAGAGTTGAGCATTTTGTATCCCCATACACATATCCCCCTCCTGAGTTAGCCATTTGAAGCAATCCTCCACCCATGTCACAAGGTTTCCTGTCCACTGAATTAGCAGCAGGTTCATTTTTGCTACTCTTTTCCATCCCATTGTGATTGCAGACAGTTGCTGTGCCAGTAGCTCATTGATTTGCTCATGCAATTTTACATTCTCACTTATCAGATACTTAGTTACCCAACAGTCCCGCCGATTTCATGCAGCCAACCCTGTGTTTCCTGCTGCCCACAAATCTCTTTTCCAGCAACGATTCCATGTATGTTCCCTCACCCACCAATTAAATAGTTGCTTGAACTCTTTTATGAATATACTGCATTTGGGGTGTACCCGGTATACCCACCATTTCTGAGGGTGTGTCAGCCATTTAATGGAATGGAAAGACACGTTGAAAAGCACTGGTTGCACCCGCTCCCACAGTTGCTCCCACGCATTCGCCTGACAGGAAGTATCTCCATCTCCAGGCTGCAGCCAGCTTAGAGCAAGATTTTTCCAGCTTGGCATCCATACTACCTGTGGGGTTACATTTTGCAAAGTGGTTAAATTGTCATATGCCCAAGCATCCCAGGGGAGACTGCATATCCAGTGTGATTTGTACATAACAACTGCACATCCAGGGATTTTCCTCTGTGCAGGTGCCATTATGAGTACACATGGTAACATCACACCCTAATTGCGGGACCCCATAACCCAATCACCCCAAGAGACCAGAGGGTTATATGTTGTTGTTGGGTTTTGGGCCCTCTGTAACAAACCACGTGTCTGGATGACTGTGTTTTCCAGTGTCATTGATCATAACATATTCTAAGGAATACCATGCAATATTTCCAGATAAATTTGATATTCTCCACTGGGTTAGGACCCTTCCCCCTTCCAATCAGTATATCATATACCAACACTGCTAAATTCCCATGGGGGAGTCAGCAGTAGATCCTTAAGGTCCTTATCTGCCTTATTACCGCAAGTTTGGGGTATAGAAGTCAGTGTGTTCTCTCCTTTTCCCACTTCACATCGCAGGATCTGTGCAGGTTTTACAATAACGGAAATTGTGATTAGCACCAATGATTGTTCTATTCCAGTCCAGGGAATCCTTGGGTTCCCCTTTGTAGAGCCACCTGTAATATGTATGTAACAATTTATACATCCTCCTTTTTAACCTACATTTTGTGCCTTGTTATTTGCATTTGATTTCCCAGCTTGGGTAGACCATGCTTCCCAGGCAGGTCATACCGTGCGTTGACCTTTGCTGCTATATGTGTTAACCCTCTTTGTGCACTATCCATCAAAATAATTGTAATAACAAGACAAACAACACAAACACACAACACGATCTTTGTCATGACAGTAGACCCATGGTGCTTTGGGTTATTTTTTCTCTGCCACCAGCTTGCTTATAGAAACAAAAGAAACATTTCCCAGCACCCTGGTGGGGACAGATTATTGCCTTTTACAAATCTCCTTGCTAATTGCAGGAAAAACAGAAGAATTACCTCCACTCTGTCCTTGTTTTGTTCTATAGTCAGGAAATCTTTGCATAGACTTTAATTTAATTATATCCTTGGGGTTTTGGTGAATTACAAGGTAGGAGTGTTGCGCATGTAAGAAGACTCCTTTTGTATCTGTCTTCAGATTTTAGAACTGTGCAGACTGACAGAACAGACACACATACACAAATACTTAGGGTTAACCTGCCCCCTTTTATTTTCACGCTTGACTTGTTTTTCCACCTCCCTTTCCTGAAGGGCCATAATGTGAGTCTTCTTGCTTACAAGTAGTTTATGTTTGCTGACCAGGCATATTTATTATTTGCAGCTCCTTGGTGCTGCCATTTATGGCAGTTCTCTCTTTCCCCTCTCAGCTAGGTAATTTGCATTGACACAGATGCTTTCTGGCTTATTTTCGGATCGAAAGCTATTAACAGCTGAGAGACACTGTCTTAAAAGAGACACAATTAACTTCCACCAGAGTTCTGATTACTTTTCATTTTTAACTCCTGCTTCTAAAACACACAGCAATCTGACAAAGAAAATGCAACCTATTGTGGATCCTTTTGGAGCCCTAATATGATTTGAATTAAGCAGAATGTTTTGTTTACATTTCTTTTACCTCTTCTACAATAAACACAGCACATGTTCTGGGGAAATGCACACCCCCTCAACAGTTCAACTCTACAACATTATATTAGCCACATCAACTTTCACACAAGGTGTAACTGTTTCCCCCATACCCAGAGTTCTCATGCACTCCCACCAAAGCGACAGTTCGATCACCAGAGCCACCCCAAGGCTCAATGTTACCAAAATTGCTCCCCCTTTCCTTCTCTTTTTTCCTGTGCACACACAAAAAAAGCTCCAGAATGTCTTCCCTTTTCCCTGGCCCTGGCCACCTCCCACCACAGCCACGACTTTGGTCTTTATTTAAGAACATAAGGACATAAGAATGACCATACTGGGTCAGGCCAAAGGTCCATCTAGCCCAGTATCCTGTCTTCCAACAGTGGCCAATACCAGGTGCCCCTGAGGGAATTAATAGAACAGGCAATTATCAAGTGATCCATTCCCTGTCGCTTATTCCCAACTTCTGGCAAACAGAGGCTAGGGACACTATTCCTCACATCCTGGTCAATAGCATTGATGGACCTATCCTACATTAATTTATCTAGTTCTTTTTTGAACTCTGGTATGGTCTTGGCCTTCAAAACATCCCCTAGCAAGGAGTTCCACAGGTTGACTGTGCATTGTGTGACAAAATACTTCCTTTTATTTGTTTTAAACTTGTTGCCTATTAATTTCATGTGTTGACCCCTAGTTATGTTATGAGAAGTAGTAAACAACACTTCCTTATCTACTTTCTCTACACCTGTCATGATTTTATAGACCTCAATCATATCTTCCCTTAGCTGTCTCTTTTCCAAGCTGAAAAGTCCCAGTCTTATTAATCTCTCCTTTCACGAAAGCCATTCCATACCCGTAATCATTTTGTTGCCCTTTTCTGAACCTTTTCCAATTCCAATAGATCTTTTTTGAGATAGGGCGATCATATATACATGCAGTATTCAAGATTTGGGTGTACCATGGATTTATATAGAGGCAATATGATATTTTTTGTCCTATTATCTGTCCCTTTCTTAATTATTCTTAGCATTCTATTCACTTTTTTGACTGCCACTGCACATTGAGTGGATGTTTTCAGAGAACTATTTACAATGACTCCAAGATCTCTTTCTTGAGTGGTAACAGCTAATTTAGACCCCATCATTTTTTATGTATAGTTGGGATTATGCTTTCCAGTATGCATTACTTTGCACTTATCACCATTAAATGTCATCTGCCATTTGGTTGCCCAGTCACCCAGCTTTGAGAGATTCTTTTGGAGTTCTTTGCAGTCTGCCTGAGTCTTAACTATTTTTAGTAATTTTGTATCATCCCCAAATTTTGCTACTTCAGTTTTTACCCCTTTTTCCAGATCATTTATGAATATGGTTAGTAGGACTGATCCCAGAATAGACCCCTGGGGGACACCACTCTTTACCTCTCTCCATTCTGAAAACTGACCATTTATACCTATCCTTTGTTTACTATCTTTTAACCAGTTAACAGTCCATAAGAGGACTTTCCCTCTTATCCCATGGCAGCTTACTTTGCATATGAGCCTTTGGTGAGGGATCTTGTCAAAGGCTTTCTGAAAATCTAAGTATACTATGTCCCCTGGATCCCTTTGGTCCACATGCTTGTTGACCCCCTCAGAGAATTCTGGTAAATTGGTGAGGCATAATTTCCCTTTTCTAAAACCATGTTGACTCTTCCTCAACAAATTATGTTTAGCTATATGTCTGAGCATATTGTTCTTTATTATAGTTTCAACCAGTTTGCCTGGTACTGAAGTCAGGCTTATAGGCCTGTAATGGCTGGGATCACCTCTAGAGCCTTTTTTAAAAATTGGCATCACATTAGCTATCCTCCAGTCATCTGGTACAGAAGCTGATTTAAATGATAAGTTACAGACCACAGTTAGTACTTCTGCAATTTCACATCTGAGTTCCTTTAGAACTCGGGTGAATACCATCTGGTCCTGGTGACTTATTGCTGTTTAATTTATCAATTCGTTCCCAAACCTCCACTAATGATACCTCTCTCTGGGAGAGTTCCTCAGATTTGTCACCTAAAAAGAATGGCTCAGGTTTGGGAATCTCCCTCACATCCTCAGCCACGAAGACCAATGCAAAGAATTAATTTAGTTTCTCTATAATGCCTTATCATCCTCGGAGTGCTCGTTTAGCACCTCAATCATCCAGTGGTCCCACTGTGTGTTTAACAGGCTTCCTGATTCTGATGTACTTAGACAAAAATGTGCAATTTTTTTTTTTGAGTCTTTGGCTAATTGTTCCTCAAATTCTTTTTTGGCCTTCCTAATTGTATTTTTACACTTCATTTGCCAGTGTTTATGCTCCCTTCTATTTTCCTGACTAGGATTTAACTTCCACTTTTTAAAGGATGCCTTTTTTCCTCTCACTGCTTCTTTTAATTTGTTGTTTAGCCATGGTGGCCCTTTTTTGGTTCTCTTACTATGTTTTTAAATTTGGAGTATACATTTAAGTTGAGCCTCTATTATGATATCTTTTAAAAGTTTCCACGCAGCTTGTAGAGATTTCACTTTTGGCACTGTACCCTTTAATTTCTGTTTAACTAACCTCCTCATTTTTGTGTAGTTCCCCTTTCTGAAATTAAATGCTACAATGCTGGGCCACTATGGTGTTTTTCCTGCTACAGTGATATTAAATTTAATTATATTCTGGTCACTTTGCCAAGCGGTCCAGCTATATTCACCTCTTGGACCAGATTCTGTGTTCCACTTAGGCCTAAATCAAGAATTGCCTCTCCTCTGGTGGATTCCAGTACCAGCTGCTCCAAGAAGCAGTCATTTAAGGTGTCAAGCAACTTTATCTCTGCATCCCATCCTGAGGTGACATGTACTCAGTCAATATAGGTATAACTGAAATCCCCCATTATTATTATTGAGTTTTTTATTTTAATAGCCTCTCTAATCTCCCTGAGCATTTCACAGTCACTATCACCATCCTTGACAGGTGGTCGGTAATATATTCCTACCACTATATTCTTATTATTAGAGTATGGTACAATTTGATTCATTTACAATTTTATTTCATTTGATTCTACACTTTCTTTCACATATAATGCCACTCACCCACCAGCACGACCTATTCTGTCCTCACGATATATTTTATATTCCTGTATTACTGTATCCCATTGATTATTTTCATCCCACCAACTTTCTGTGATGCCTTTTATATCAATATCTTCATTTAATATGAGGCACTCTAGTTCACCCATTTTATTATTTAGCCTTCTAGCATTGGTATATAAGCACTTTAAAAAACTTGACTCCTTTTAGCTGTCTGCCATTGCACGATGTAATTGAATGGGACCCTTTTTTATTTGACTCTTTCTGATCAGACCCTGCCAGTATTTTATCATTTTCCATCCTCTCGTCCTCACTATGACATAGAGAGTGTCTATTAATAGATCCTCCCCTAAGGGATGTATGACGGGTTTGGTCACGTAAACCGCCTTGGGACTGACACCTGATGTGCTGAGACTACTCCCGAGCCCATTTTCTCTGGCAGCTTGGGACTTCAGTACCCTGTCTTGGGGGTGTGTGGGGGAGTTAGGGGCAGGGCGGTCTCTGGAAGAGGTAGTCAGGGGACAAGGACTGGGGAGGCTTAAATAGGGGGTGGGGTCCCGGGGGTGATGGTTATGGTGGGGGGGGCCTCAGGAGAGGGCAGTCAAGGGACAAAAAGTAGGTAGGCACATAAACAATTAGTCATCCATTTTTTTAGTGTGATTTAGTGGTAGCAGACACAACTAATACTCCATTTTATGCTATATCTGTTACAACATTGATCAATAAGCATTCAAGGTAATGTTCTTCTGAATTATCTTTGACTCAGAAACAGGTAATGTCATTTTTGATATAGTATGCCTTTTATCCACTCAAATCCTTCAGAAATAGATTATAAGCATTGATTATAACATTTCAGTTGTGCAAATCATCCACCAGGTTTCAATCATATCAACTCTAGATCACATTTATGCTCATAAAAGAGCAATTACAATTCCTCTTGTTTGTTACGCAGGCTGCTTATAATGGTGTAGAAACAAATAAAGAATTTTTTCTCTTTGTGTCCTTTGGTTCCTTGATTAATTTTGTTCTCAACATGTCAATTTATTGCTGAGTGGATATATCTTCCCTCTCTTTACCCTTCCCTTTTTCTATTAATCTCTTGTTAACTATTCTAGCCGGCTTGTCTCTAAGGAGATTGTTTCCCCTGCTATGGAAGTGGATGTCATCCTAACTATACAGCCCCCTTCACCGTAGGAGGTGATCCAATGTTCCACAAATTTAAAACCCTCCATCGTAGCCAGTGGTTCACACCCAGAATCTGCTGCCTTTTTTTTAATTCTCTCATAGCACAGAAAGCAGCTCAGAGAAGATCATTTGGACATTCTTCTTCTTCAGTGTAGATCCATCTTCTTTGGAACCCCCTTTCAGGTAGGTATACTTCCAGTATAAACTATCACCAGTAGACCCTTCCCCATTGACTTCAGAAACTTATCCAGTCTTGAAGAGACATCTTGTTTCTTGGGTCAGGATGGCAGCACACTACCTCTTGTCCTCCTGCCCCATGCAGAATATTCTTTCGATTTCTCTAAGCACTGAATCCCTAACAAGGATTGTCTGACTCCCTTGGATCATTGGAAAACTCTTTATGGGCAAGCTTGATTTTCTTACAGATTGGATTGAGCTGCCATCGACATGTGTTTCCTGTACATCTCTCCATTGTTGTTTCCCTCATGGAAGGGCATGGCTCTCTTCTCTGGCAACCCATTCCAACAGTTGTCTTGGCCATGCTTCTTCTTGTAACTCAGCCCTTCAGTCAGTCACATACAGTCCGAACCCTCAAGTGCAACTGAAAGTCCCACAAACAATTGTCCAATGACCTTATACCAGGTTTTTGGCTCCAGTTCTGGGTTCAGTCATTCCCACAATCCTTTCCTGTGGTTTCCAATAGTCCTTACAACAAAAATGATTGGGGTCTGGAGCACATGAGTTATGAGGACAGGCTGAAGGAACTGGGATTGTTTAGTCTACAGAAGGGAAGAATGAGGGAGGATTTGATAGCTGCTTTCAACTACCTGAAAGGGGGTTCCAAAGAGGATGGATCTATACTGTTCTCAGTGGTAGCAGATGACAGAACAAGGAGTAATGGTCTCAAGTTGCAGAGGAGGATGTTTAGGTTGGATGATTAGGAAAAACTTTTTCATGAGGAGGGTGGTGAAGCACTGGAATGGGTTACCTAGCGAAGTGGTAGAATCTCCTTCCTTAGAGGTTTTTAAGGTCAGGCTTGACAAAGCCCTGTCTGGGATGATTTAGCTGGGGATTGATCCTGCTTTGAGCAGGGGGGTTGGACTAGATGATCTCGTGAGGTCCCTTCCAACCTTGATATTCTATGATTCTATGATATCAGGAGGGGTTTCACACCACCTTCCTCGGTGGCTGAAGAGAGAACTCAGCCCCTCCCTCTACTCTGGGTTCCACTCCAGACACCCTGCTGCAGGCAGCTAAAGTCTGTTTCCCAAGACTTCTTGCTGCTTTCCCATGATGCTTTCTACCTTGGCATGCTTCTAGGCCCTTCTCTGTGGTCAGTTGTTAATCTAATGCAGGCAGAAGGTCACTTCATTGTTCTTAAATTCTTTTATTTTGATTCAGTAGAGAATTTTTTTTTACAACTAAAGTGGTGAAACACATTCACTGAGAGCACCATAAAAATTCTAAACATATGGCTGTCTTCATTTAGCTTCAGACATATCAGGATATATTCCTAGGACCATGGCAATGGTTACTTGGGCATATAGGCTCTGAAATAGATCCATTTGAGGAAAGATAGGACAAATAGGATGAAATTATTTTTAAAAATTCATTGACAGAACCTGTATAAAGATCAAGATGAATAACTACTGGAATGCATAACCCATCATGTCTCATCTCTGCTTTACTCCCTTACCTTTTGTATCCATTCCCTTTCTTTTTTTGCCATTTTTTTTTTACAGGTTCTATCAATGAATGTTGATATCCTTCTCTTTAAATAGAAAGTAATTGCTTTTTAACAAAAAAATGTATAAAGAAACAAATGACATATCACAGATTACTTTAATGTCATTACAAATAACTAGGTCTCTTACAATTTTCTCTCCAATTATTCATGTGGGAAAACAAGCCGAGATGTTTTTTGCCAATACTCAGGCTTAAAAACATCCCTTCACTTATAATAGCTCTCTCTCTCTCTCTCTCTCTCTCTCTCTTCATACTACTAAATCCTATTGGCTTCCCTTTCTAGGTAAAGAGAATATTGGGGAACTGGCAAAGTCTTGATTAGTTTCCCCTCCAATTACTACATGTGGGGTGATTCTGCTAACACTTAGATTCAAACAGGCCTTCTTTTGATGAATATTTTTTATTCATTAACTGGTCTTTTTGCATGTATTCTAAAACATTTTAGTTTCTCTCTTTTAATATTTTAACTTTCATGCTTTTAACTCTGTTTCTTTATCATTGCTAGGAGAAGTACAACTTATCAGTCACTGGTTTAGGGATGCTGGACCTGACACTAAATCCATTTTTTCCCTTTTTAGGTGAGGCGGACCTTCTAGTTGGAGTTGAGGGGGTTAGGCCAAGAAGGAAAAGAATTTAGATCATAATATAACATCCAGAATGATATCATTTGATGTGACATCATCATCCTTATCTCTCAACCATCTATCTTCCTCATCCATCAATCTCATATTGACAAATGCTAGGGATGACATACTACTAATATTCATCTTCTGATGATAATATCTAGGACTTGCAGAATTACTCATATGCAGAACTACTGTGGTATGTAACTTATCATTTAGATCAGCTTCTGTACTAGATGACTGGAGGATAGCTAATGTGACATCAATTTTTTAAAAAGGCTCCAAAACAACGTTCCCTCTAATTTTTTCCATCCATTTGCGGAATAAATTTTGTTAGATGCGCTGAGGTAATGTGAGGATGTGTGCCACCAGTCGAAACAAAAAAACTAACTATAATATATATATATATATATATTTAAAGTTACCAATAGGGATAATTATTGCAGCCAAGATAGGTTAGGCATTTAGAACTCACTACGCAAAGAATTAAATTTAAGTGTAAGAGAGAAATAAAAATTATGAAATGCATAGACCAGTCAAAACACTAAAATAATAGAACTTTGAAAGAATAAAATTACAGAGAATATATGTACATTGCAAGAAGTGCCAAGAAGTAACAGCAATAACAATACAAGTATATGTTGGGAGGTGAGTGTGAAAGACACAGGTTGTTTGTGTGGGTGGGTGAGACACAGACTGAGTGTGTGTGTGTGAGACACAGAGACTGTGTGTAACACAGAGGGTGTGTGTTTGTAACATAGGGACTTGGTCTGTGTGACACAGAGACTGTGTCTGTGTGACACCTACTCTGTGTCTGTGTGAGAGACAGAGAGACTAAGTGTATGACACTGAGATTCTGTGTGTATGAGAGAGAGAGAAACATAGAGACTGTGTGTGTGACACAGGGGGAGTGTGTGAGACAGATTGAGCTTGTGTGGGTGGGTGGGTGTGAGACATAGAGTGTGTGTGTGACTTAGGGGTGTCTGTGACACAGAGCCTCAGGGTGTGTGTGAAAGAGAAACAGAGGCTGTGTGTGACAGAGGGTGTGTGCAGGTGTGACATTCCCCTGGTGTTATCTGGATTGATGATCTGCTAGGTAACTCCAGTCCTCAATGGGATGGGTGAAGGGAGACACTATGACATCAGCTTTTGTATGATGAGAGATTAAAAACAATTGGAAACAAGACAGATAAGAGGGGATGGAACACTTGATTGTTGTGTTCCTTCCCTCCAAAGCACCTGATATTGGCCACTGTTGGGAGACAGGATACTGGCCATTGGTCTTACCCAGTATGGCCATTTTTATGCTCTTATTCGTGAGGCAGGGGCACTGATCATCCACTACAAGATTCAGAATACTCTTAAATCTCATTGGGGCAGAGTCTTTGCTCCAATCTGCTCCATTTGTACCACTCATACGGTACAAAGGAAATAGAAATTGCTCACATGTTCCCTGCTGAAGATTCCATCCTCGTGTCAGAGTCCCTAGAAGCAATAGAACCTAGAGATCCATCACCTACCCGACTCTTTTGATAACTTCTAGTGTAGCTATTTATGGTCTCTATTAGGACCATAGGCAGCTGGTGCAAATTAGATAAGTCATAGGCTTTTCTATCCTGCATGGAGTCCAGGGGTGTAGCCTAGTGTCAGGCATCTTAACCAGCTTACTGACAACATCTTTTTGTTTTACCCACTTGAAGCTGGAAAGATCAGAGACTCTGCTCCACTAATTCAAATTGGGGTTCGAATTTATTAGCATCTCCAAGGATCAGAGTTATATTTTCTAACCCTCTTTTTGTTTCAAATATGCAAATGACAGAAAGAAAAACACATGCAGAACATGTGTTTTTTATTGTTCTCAGTAACGTGTTAAAAATACTGCTACAATTAGCAGTGATAAAAAGTTATAGCCCTGGATAAGTCACCTGGTTTGTTACATTAACTAGTTTTCAATGACACAGTATGCTGACTGGGGCATTCTAAGTTCTCCCCATGGATAGATTATAGCTTTTCTCAGTAAAGCTCAACAGACTTCATGTAGATGAGCTTATTAAACTGAAAAAGTTCACAGTCAGTTCTTGCTAATTTATTTAGTAATTACAAAGGGTTGCAATGGAGTAAACGTTTCATCACAGGATTGTCTTTCTATGAGCACAGAAGAACAATTACTCGTAATGTTGCCAAACTTTAACCATTGGGACTGAATTTTCGATGTCATGTGTCTCCCTCATGAGTATTTTTTTTTTTTTGGATGGGGGGAGTTTTAGCAAAAAATGTTCAGTCTTTTTGAATTATTGGATTAGGGGAAAATATCTTGGTTTGCTCATGTTAAAAATATTTTTACAGTTTTGCCTTTGAGGAGCTCTGGTGTCTCCATGCTTTGGAGCGAGGACTTGAAATTTGGCAGGGGGTAGCCTTTGTGCCTTTTCTGTCCCTGTGCTAAAACATCCAAATGATCACAATAAAATTAGGCATGCAAACTAGAAGACACTTGGGACCTTAATCTTTCTGTGTCTGTTCCTCATGTGTAAAACAAGACTAAATACCCCCTCTTCTCACAGGGTTTTTGTGAAAGTAAACTGATTAGTGCTTGTGAAACCTTCAGATACTATAGTGATGAGCACTATAGAAAAGTCAGTGAGGAAATTAAAAATTCTGTCTTCGAGGAGAGTTTGAATAGTGTGAAGTGAATTAGGTCTGTAGCCACACGTTCAGCAACGAAAATAACACCAAGTATTGAATAGCTGATGATTTAGTGAGCACCATTTATCCTGTGTACTGAAAGAGGCAAGAGTCCTGTGGGGAAGGAGGAAAATATGTTATCTGATAGTTAAAGACTGCATCATATTGCCTACATAGTTCTGTTAATGTAATTTTGTGTAATTTTGTGTAATGTATAGCCACTCATTAAGTGTGTTCCAATCTCTGTACACCATCTCCACCCATTTCAGAAGCATCTGTACCCACTCCATTCTTTTAATGTAAATTTTTAACATAGAAGATAAAACAATATGAAGTGTGAGACAAATGGGAGGAAAGCTATTGAATGTGCCATCACTACCCATTAAATATTAAACACTGATAAAGTCCTAGGATTTCTACGGATCTCACCATCTGCCATTCCTAGGTCATGTTTTCAATATGAACATTTTGCAGGTAAAGAGTAATTGACCAGGTACCCATGATATTTTAACTTCACACTGAAATGTTCTGCTTCAAACACAATAGTTGTCTATTTACCATGACATTAGTGCTGAAAGACCATGCTGTTACATGGATGGAACTCATAAAGTCACGTGTGTCAAAAAGTCAGAAATAGCTTAGAATTTTTAAAAAACTGGATGATAGACTACAAATTCCAATGATGATTGAACCTGGTGATTTTCTGAATAAAAAGAGCCCTCAGCCATGCATTGTTTCACACTGACTCAAGAGACATTCTAGGTTCCAGACAGGTGTTTGGGATTCTTGTATATGCTGGTTGTGTTCTTGTATGGGTGGTTGTGTTGATTTATGTGTGAGTTGTGTGGTGGTGGAAAAGTTGTGTGAATTTGTGAGGGTAGTGATTGAGGGATATGTGCTGCAACGAGCGATTATGTGTGTTTGGGATTGATGTCTGTGCTAGTTGTGTTGTTGGGTGAGTGGTTTTGAAGAACTTTGTCAGTTGGGCAAAATCCAGCATTTGTGCAATCTCCCTCATCCAACCAATGAAATTGTTGCATGCAAATTAGCTGTATGATGAGGGTGGTTGATTGAGTTACCTCTGACATCATAATGATCTAAGATTCTTGGCATGGCAATATACATGTTTTGCTTTCACACAGGTATAATTCTTAAAGTCAAAATGGCTGAGAATTTAAAAATTGGATATAGGAGACTGTGGAAACCAGTGATGATTCATCCTGAGGAAATCCTGAACAAAAAGAGTCCTCAACTGTGCTTGTAGCTGTTTTCATTGCTTCACACTGGCTTCAGGGTGATAATCCTGGAATTTTACCATATAGATGATATAGAAATAGTTTATTTCAAAAGGCTTAAGTAATAATATGGAATTTTATAGGATGCTAGAATGGCGCCTGAGTAAACAAATGCAATGTTTTTGTATCTCTCTGTGAAAAAATACATACCTGAAATCCTGCAGGTGAAGACATCTGGACAGTTTTAGGCCTAACAACCTTGCAAAGGTATCTATTTTATCTTATCTATTTTGTTATCTTTTTGGTGTCTCAGTCCAGTTTATAGAAGCGTCCATATCACAAGTCACTGGAAGACTGAGCAAAGAAGCCAAGGAGTCAGTTGGAATGGAGACTAAAGGGTGGTGTCCAGTCCTGCCATAACAGAGCTGATCCACATGAGTTAGGCAACATGAGTTAGCCTGCGCTGGTCCTGCCCTAGCATTACCTGTTCCATGAATAAAAGTGGATTTCAGTCTCCATGGCTGTAAATTTGGCATTGATTACATTCTTCACAAGCCATAAATTTATCAAGGGACTATTGTAACAAACCATCATTTTGGTTATAGTGTAGGATGATATAGAGGATATGAACGAAATTGTGGTTTGCTGGGAAAAGACATCTACAAAGTTGGATTATTCAGTAGCAAACTCCAGCTTCTTTTGAATATCCCTTAGACTGTCTTTATACAGTAACTGAAGTAAATGTAGTGCAAAAAAGACATATATGAAAAAGAATGTACAGTACAGTTAAGACAAAATTACATAATTCATTCAACATGGGCAATGTTTATCATTTGTGATACATCATTTCTAATCAGACAAAAAAAAATGACTAGCATTTATCTACCAGAAGGAATGATGTGCTGTTAAGTTTACATGATGTGCAATTACTGTTACCAAGGTTCACAACACCATTTTACAAAAGCTCCAGTAAAAGATATCAGATAAGTCCCCAGTGGAAAAAATCAGATTTTAAGAAGAAAAATGGTATGAAATCTTGTGTAAGTTAATTGTACAAATTCACTAGACAATACTGCTGTAGATGTTGCTCCTCCTTGAATAATGTAAGTAAACTTTTTTTTAATGAGAATGGAGGTTACTGAAGTATTAGTAAGATGTATTCATTATTTAAAATATGTAGTCAAAATAATTCCTTATCCAATATTTAAAATATTTAACCAAAAGTAATTCTTAAGACATATGAGGCTTTATCTGCTTTGGTGGCAATAAAGAAGGTCAACAGTACAGAGAAATGTATAACATGTTTGAGTGGCTAGAAGCTGAAGCTAGATAAATTCAGACTGTAAATAAGATGTAAATTTTTAAAGGTGAGAGTAATTAACCCTTGGAACAATTCACTAAGGGTTGTGGTGGATTCTCCATCATTGATGATTTTTAAATCAAAATTGGAGGTTTTTCTAAGAGCCGTGCTATAGGAATTATCTGGGGGAAGTTCAGTGGCCTGTGCTCTAGAGGTGGCCAGACTGGATGATCACAATTGGTCCCTGTTGGTCTTAGAATCTATGAACATTTAAGACATTCTCTGGTTGTATAAATCATAATTACTACATCAATGCAATAAAACCATTATTTCAATCAATAAAACTAATACATAAAGATGTTAGCCTACAAGGTATAAACAGCTCTTCAAACGGTTACATCACTGCTTTGGAAACTCAGTTAATTGCTTTTTGAAATATAGCTTCTTGGTAGGAGGTTTTAATTGATTTTGCAAGCAGTTTCAATTAAAGCACCAGTGGAGAAAAAATGCCAGACTCCATTTTTTAAGTAAGCAAGCATCTTAAAGTTATTTATGCAGCTTGCTGCTGTTACATTCACTTAATCCACTTAATTCACTTAATAATTGATGGGCTATGACTACTGCATACCACAGCACATGCTCAAATAGTGTAAACTGTCATAGCTTCAATGAAGACAATGTAGTTTTGACAATTTACAACAGCTGAGGCTGTGCACTACAATATATAACCTAAGAAACTGATATTAGAAAAAAGGGGTTTCCCCTCTCTCCCCTCCAATTATTAGCAAATCTGATATATTCCCAATTTTCTCACTATACTTCGCCCCCACCCAATACATACACAATGTACAAATTTTGCCCATCTATCCTCCCCATTAATTTTCATATTTTAACATGGTCAGTTCCTTTCCCCAACTAACGGTTGTCTAGCTCTACTCCCAGGAAACACCTTAGACTGAGTCATCCTACAGATGGTGAATTGGATGAGACATAAAATCCAGGAAATAGATAGATTAATAGAACTATCTCCCTTTCCATCACCTCCAAATACTCTCCCACTACATGAAGGTCTCCTCTTTGACTCTTCTAAGGCTAAAAAGGATGAATCAGATCTTCAAAGAGTGGTATAGGCCAATAATATCAGCCAAGAGGGGTGACCCTTTGAGGTCTATAGGACTCCCCATGAATTGAGAGTGAAGGACATTTTATTCACTGACCTCTCATCCTCTGCTTCCAGCTCTTAAATCTTGAGAATATTTGGTATTTTGAGGGGTTGTTGACCCAGGGTGCTGCATTCAGGGAAAATACAAATGGGCTGCCAATCCAATTACAAAACCTCACAAGATTAGTACTGTTGTATGTCACAAAATCTATGGTGGATTTTTAAAAATCTTTCTTAGGGCAGAAGTGACAAAGAGTCCTGTGGCACCTTAAAGACTAACTAAAGTATCAGAGCATAAGCTTTCATGGGCTAATACCCACTTCGTCGGATGCATGCACATCCGACGAAGGGCAAATTTCTTAGGGCAAAAGTTCTAAGTGGAAGTGAATGTGGTATATCAGAAATCCAATGACTGAACAAGAATGTAGACTGTTAAAGATGAATTACATACTGATGGTGTAAATGAAATATGCAAAGCCCTCAGCTGGGATAGTCACTGTGTTTTATGAGGTGCTTCAAACTTCATTTGTCCTCATATGTTCATCAATGGTTAATGAGTCAAGATGGTCAGGGATGCTCTTGGGTGTCCCTAAATCTCTAACTGCCAGAAGCTAAGACTGGTTGAGCAGGACTAGATTCTTTGATAATCGCCCTATTCTGTTCATTCCATCCAAAGTATCTGTCATCTGCCACTGTTGGAAGACAGGCTACTAAGCTGGACGGAATATTAGTCTGACCCAGTACAGCCATTCTTATGTTCTTATATAAGGAGAAAAGAATTGTTGAATCATTGGTCGTTCCTTCCTCAACCTAGGATCAATGAGAATAAATGTGGCACACTATCACTTGTCACTGGGTATTCCATTTATCTGTGTGCATGGCACACACATGGGCTAGCTGTAATGTACCAATTAAGAGCATGTCTACACAGGATGCTCAGGAAAGTGAAGCTGAATTGAAGTAAGTAACCTTCAATTCAGCTTCACTTTCCTGTGTCCCTATGTAAACAATTTTTATTCTCGTTGAGCCTGGGTAAAGATTCCATGCCTCATTTTCAATCTGCTACACTTGATTTCTTTCACAGTTTACTAACACTTTCATTTGGAAAGCAGTTTGCATTAGACCTGTAAATACCCATTGTTATTTCAAAGCTATCAATAACACTAATTCGACCTGGTTACCAGATAGAGCACAAATTATTTGTTCTCTAATTAATCCACCTGTTAACTCTTCAAGTTCAAAATAAAGCTGTTCATTGCTTTATTATGTAGCTCTGAAACACAATGTTCAATGGCCTAACCTGGCATCAAGTTTCTTGTAAAGAAAATATGCTTTTCATCTTGTGTGCACCTATATATTCTTGAAATTTCTGATGACTTTGTCTAACAGTACACAATGCCCTTTATGCTCCCAGTGGAATGGACTATAGCTCTCTAGTGCCTCTGGATATTCCCCAGGATCAGTTTGGAGGATTCCTCTGCAATAGAAGTGGCTTTCAAAGAAATTTGAAAGCACTGCAGCCACCTATTCCTGTTTGCTACCAGTTTCCATCCAAACTCAAGGATCCATTTGCTTCATATTTGTGAAAAGTGCAGTATTACTTTTGATACCATATAGCAAATCAGAATTTGGCATGGAGGCTCCAACAGCTCTCAAACACAAGAACTGGACTTTATTTCCTTGCCACAGTTACATTGTTTGGGTCAGGTTGGGAATGGTAAATTCTCCGTCACACAGTAGGGACCAATTTTCATGTACTCCAGTGGCTGTTACTACAGAGAGAAAAATTGCAGAATGTGATTTAGTTAGTGCTATTGTCATCAACTTTTATTTGCTTTTCCTTTTAATATATTACTGAGATCTGGTAACTTGAGCAGTAAACTCACAGTTATCACTGACGTCAGCATTAGTCTCATAATAATTATAAATACCCTGCGATTACTGTATATGGTGATTTTCATCAAGATAGCAAAGTGATGTTCTTGATCTAGCAGGGCCAGTCCAAGTATATTTGGAGTACCCCTTGAACGATGAAACAAAAGCCTTTCACGCACACTACTGTGAAAACTACATTGTATGCAAAATTTATTAAAGGGCCCCAGGAAATTAACTAGGGGATCCTGGTGATTTCAAGGTCCCTAGACCCAGGGCAAGATTTCAATATTCCTGAAAGTGAGTGCAAATGTTTACAACCAGAGTACTAGACATTTTCCCCTTAGTTTAGGTAGTACTGGGTATCAGCTGTTTGAGGCAAAGCTGTGATTCATGGCAGGACTCGATGAGGTTTCTGTCAAGTGGCAATGTAAATTCCTTGACAAGGAAGCCCAGAGGCAATTGCATATCTTTGTCTTAGGAGCTCCTATCTCTGGTGGGAGGTAAAGTTCCATTATTTCTTCTTTGCTGTTCATTCTGTATATGAGGATGCTGGGAAAGAGCATTCAGATATATGGTTTATGGTAGTGCCAGTAAGCTGACGAAACACAATTCTGTGCCTCTTTTTCCAGTCAAGCCATTTTGAACTGTCTATCTTAATAGATAATAATACTAGAATCATCATAGTGCCCTCCTTTGGTTTTAGACGTACTGCTGAAAAACACCATATAAGAGCTAGGTTACTGCTCGTTACTAATAACTAGGCATGATTTAAAATAATAGTATGTTGGAACATTAGAAGGAGAGGGAGGTGAGAAAAAAACAGTCGTATATGGAAACTCTTCCATTTCCCAATGCTGAGAGAAGGCTTCTAGAGTAGGATAAAGTGAAGACAAGATCATTCTTTCTGCATTTACAATATATCTAGGAAACCAGAAAAGACATTTAATTAATGATCTTTGGTTTCCTGGATTCCCACAATTGCTATTTTTCAAAAGGTTAGAGTATTAGAAACACCCTCAAGATTTAGGGGCGCTGTTTGTCTCTTTTATCGACTCATCAAGTCTGTCTTTTTGTATTATTTCCTGTAGTCTGTAAGCCAAGAAACATCTCTGCACTTCCCTACCTTTATACAGTAAATTCTATTTATATAAAAGTAAACACTAAAGCTATGGATACATGAAGTAATGCATGGGCTCACAGACCTTTAGCTGTTATACCAAATAAAGACCAGCAGGATCTTATAAGGGGGAAAAGGCAAATATGCCACTTTTATTGTAAGTACAGACAGAAAAGAAAAGGCAATTAATTACTATTTCTTCCTACTACACACATCACATGCACTCACTCATTCATTCATTCATTCCTATAAAGTTCTGCAAAATTGTTATAGTTACCAGCCTAAATGTTGCTTGTGGCAAGCTATGGGCCAGGCAGCTTGTTCAGAAGGGTGGTGGCTGAGCCTTGTCCACTGAACAGATGGATACCCCTGGAGAATGGATGGTAGCAGAATCAGACTCAGTTTCTTGCTTGTTTGAGTTGGATTCTTATAGGAGTCTGTCCCCATTCAAGTCTATGGAAAGTGTCCTGTCATGCTGTTGCAACATGCGAAGTGATAATCAATCAGCGGATGAGCGCTTCATGACGACTGTGGGGTACCGCCTTTATCTTGTGCTTCAGTTTTTCAGCCTCATCATCTGGTGATGATTCTGTAGATATAGGCTTACCCTTTAGGGTTGTCCAGTTATCTTTACACCGCGCATTCTTCAGCCCAGCAATGTTGAAACAGTAGTTTGGCTGGTTCTGGTAACTTCTTTGCTTTATTGTCTAAACCATACATACATTTACATACATTCTTTTAACTGATTAACTTAACATACATCTCACTATTTCTACTCTTTCAGGTATTCTTTCTTTAACATATCTACTTTCAGGGCATAGCAGATCACAATAATCTGTTTGGCCCATCTATCACAAAAGAGTCAGAAGCACAACATAACAGGGATAGCAATTTCTACATAATTATTTTACAAAGTCACTCTCTTATTTCTTTCTCAAAACAGATTTTCTGTCTTGGATTATGCTAGCACAGTTAGTTTGGCCTTGCAAGTTACGATGCAGGCTCATTTTAGTTATCACTGGTTTTGATGTTTTTGTTCTGGACTGGGGAAACAGAGTTCTTTGTACATTTCTTTCTATTCTATGGTACTTATTACATTTAGTTCATTCTTATATTCTATCTAGCTTTTATACAACATAATCAAATGCTCTAACTGCATCAAACTTTTTTTACTCTCATAATTTATGAGCTTCAGGCACATTTCTCAGCTTACCAAGGTTCAAATTCAGGAAGCCGTTTGTGGCAAAGGCCCAGAATGAGGAACACAAAATTATTATACATGCAGGAAATGTAAAATAATGTGAAACTTAGTCTTTTAGTCAAAATAGAGTTTTCTGTTCTTCAGTTCCAGGTTTTTATATTTCTGATCTGAGAATATACCACATTTTGGGGATAACTGTGGGTCTAAAATGAATGACTTCCTTCCAAATGAGGAATGTATGGGAGCTGAGGTGTTAGTTAAGCTCCCCACTTCTTCTGCAGAGCTGAATATATGAATCCCCAGCTTTGTGGTTCTAACAAGGGAACAGATTTTGCACTTGCCCTCATTGAATGGTGAAGTCTGAGGAGATAAGCAGCTTTGTCTTATTCTTTGTATCAGTAGTGCTGACTTCTGTAATTTTTTTATATTTTAGAATCACGGCATCATAGAAATGTAGGTCAGGAAGGGACTTAGATAAGTCATCAAGTCCAGCTCCCTGTGTTGTGGCAGGATCAAATAAACCTAGACCATCCCTGACAAGTATTTGTCCAATCTGGTTTAAAAAATTTCTAGTGATGGAGATTCCACAACCTCCCTTGGAAGCCTATTCCAGAGCTTAGCTACCATGATGTGTCAGATCCTAAGCTGATGAACACCAGCATAGCTCAGTTGACTCCAGCTCAGTTACAGTGATTTGCATGAGTGAAGATCTCACCCAGGTGTCATTGTTCAATTCTGTTTAACTTTCTGTAGTGTCTGTCTCTAGGATCCAGAGATGGAAATAGTCTTGGCCAGGGCTCAGAGAGAGGGGTCATCCCTTCAGTCTGCCCAGATGGTTCCCTTGTTCCTCCCTTCCTCACCTCATGCAGTCAGGCCGCTAAAAGACATATGGAACCTTGAGGTCTATAGGTGGCAGCCCCTGGATCTCGGAGCACCACTAGGTGGTAAATAGAAGAGCAGGAATCTTTTTAGAATTATTTCAGTTATGTCCTGGGAAGACATAAGACACAAATACTGTTTGGTCAAGCTATTTATTATTGAGAGCAAATATTATGTAGCTTTTTAAATAGTAAAGAGAATCTTTACTGAAAATAAATTAATCTTTTGATATGTCATGTCCATCTTGGATCATAGACCAGTGGAATGAAGAGTAAGATCTGGAGCTCAGTTTATCAATAACACATTATGAACTACTAAGGGTAGTGCTGGTCATCAGTGTTAACGAAATAGACTCTGTATGAAAAAGCAAGCTGGTAATCGCGAGAACAGTGTAACTGAAATGTACTAATTTTAAAAGGCTATACTGATCATATACAACTTCCAAACTGGCGCATAAAGTTTCTGAGGAAGAACCTAATAGTTCTGGAAACATCTATGAGCAAAGGGGATGTGATGGCATATGACATGGGGCAACCTTCAGCTATCCCCATCATGGAGATTTCAATTTCATATATGTCAAGAGTTGTTACAAAAATTATTTGAGCATACTCCAGAACTGGTCTTTTTGGCCAGACATCAGATATTGTTAGTGTTCTCCTAAGTAAAACAGAATGAAAAGCTAAACATTGTACAAGATGAATTGTGAAAGTTTCAAGCAGAAGCATTAAATGGAGAAAAATGTTTTAATAAAGAGTACTACGAGAATACGTACGGTTCAATCAACAATAAGTAGAATTAAATATATCAGAAGGGCAACTTACTAAAATGACTTCCAAGAGAGCTTCTATAATAGTTTACCCATTTCAGTTTCCCTCTTCCCACAACTGGAGGGATGAGCTTATTTTTATACTTTAGAACTGGACTTGTCACTTGATAATTTGATATGTACTGTATGCATTTGATTTATTTTGCATTAGAACAAGATCTCAGTGTGTGTGTGTGTGTGTGTGTGTATTATTATCATGTGAAAACAGCAGGTTATAATGAAAATCTTCACAAATATTTAAATATATTAATCCTTTCCAGGCAATTGCTATAATGTGAACTTTAACAAATATTTATCTATGCAATATTCAGTTGAAAAGTATTGGAGCTTTCTTTGGATGCCACAAGGACATTCTCAGAGTTCTGAATAGATCCATCCTATTCATATGATCCTGATGTAAAGTTCATTCAAGACAATGGATAGGCTTCAATAGGTATTAGATCTGACCTGTTTAGATGTTTGTGGTTTAATAAATGTCCAGTAGTCTAGGAAGAAAACTATTATATAAGGATGAATTACTCTCCAAAATAAATAACTTCACATCCAGTGATTAAATTTCATCTCGACATTATCTAAGTATAAGCACAATTAATAGGAGCTGTCATTCCAGAACAGACCAGTGGTCTGTTTTAATTCAATATCCTAAAGCTATCAATATATCTAGGGTAGTTTATAATGACAGTCAAAAACTTGTCCTTATATCCTAAGGTGGACTTTACAACTAAGTGCCAGAGTATACAAGGAGTATTCTATTTCAGGAGGCAAACTCTTTGGGCACTTCTGTAGAGTTAAATCTGAAACATTTAACTGTGCTCAGCTGTGGATATTTTACCCAGGTCCTCTGTTAGGAAATCAAAACATGAAGAAAGTTCAAGGAAGCAGAGCTATTCTTGACAGGTTTATTGCATGCAATCAGGAACATGAGATTTTAAGGGAAAATATGTAATTACAGTTGTTGCTCTACTGGAAAGCTAGTAAATGTGAAGAACAGTCTCATTTTCAGAAAAGAATACTAACGAGGACCTATAACAAGTTAAAAGTTTGCATTCAAGCAGCAGAGCTTGTTGGAATATTTTTACAATAACATTTTGTCCTATTGACTGAATGCACAGATTGCTTTTTGGGAGCATTCGTAGATGGCAGTTCAATTATTTATTTGCCTCAGCATTTTATCAGTACCAAAGCCTATTTTGTACAAAATACAGCCCTGTTTAGAACCAGTATGCAGACACACTATAGTTCACTGCAATAGCTTGTTTCAATCGAATAATAGAGAGCTATGTGATCTGTTGGTTGTAATATGGATAGTCTGCTGCTCTCTGCAGAGAGTGGAGTGGAGAAGCAGTAGTAGAATGAAATATGATTGAACAGACAAGTGACAATTGTGTCATAAATTTTACTGGTATCACAGAATCAGATATGACAGAGATAGGACATGCCTGTTACATCATCTAGCCCATCTGCCTGCAACTGCACGATTGTTTCATAAGGTACACTTTCTACTCTCTTGTCCAGTCTAGATTTCAGAGGCGCAGACAATGGGAATTCCACCATGTCCACTGTGATACAACTCCACGGCCAGAATACATTTCACCATCAGTGAGTTTTTCCTGATATTCAACCTGAAGTTTCTCTTTCATAGTTTCCACCTATTATTCCTACTTCTATCTTCATGCACCACAGTAATTAAATATTCTCCTTCTTTTGTGTTAACATTCCACAAATATTGAGATTGTTTACTTACCCCCTTAGAATTCACTAAGTCAAGCTATTCTATTTAGATTGCTTAATCATTCATTGTAAGTCAGCTCTTCAACCTTATGATAACTTTGGTTGCTTTTCTTTGGATCCCCTTCCAATCTGTCAGTTTCTGTGTCGTAATGTTGTTCCTAAAACTGAACATAGCCCTTTTCAGTACGGTCTATTGCAAAAGCACCTGAAATGTTATCAACCCCTTGCTCTGTGTTGTGTTATGTATGCAACCCAAAATTGCTTTGGCCTTTTTGCAACCATCTTACATTGCAAACTCATAACTAATGGGCTGTCCAATATCATCTGTATTTGTCTCAGCATTCCCGTTTCCCAAGTTTCTCTCCTTTATTAAGTATGTTTCAAAATATTTCCACAATGTATCTAGAATCATCCACAGCTTCTTTCACTCTATCCTTAATGTTACTGCAAAAATAACCTACCTTGCATGTTTCTCTGACTTTCCCCACTTCAAATCCCTCCACTCCATGGTTTTTCCCTTGCCTGCCAAGTGAAATGCAAGCCATTTGCTCTTCTCTTCAAGACCCTCAGTCTAGTTCTTGCCTACCTGTCTGTTCTTATGTCTTTATAATTCCTCTTCATTTAGTGGAGAAGCACTGGAATGGGTTACCTAGGGAGGTGGTGGAATCTCCTTCCTTAGAGGTTTCTAAGGTCAGGATTGACAAAGCTCTGGCTGGGATGATTTAGCTGGGGATTTGTCCTGCTTGAAATATCAGGATTGAAAGGGACCTCATGAGGTTATCTAGTCCAACCCCCTGCTCAATTATTCTATGATTCTACTTCATTCAAGCTGCATAACTAACCACTTTTGTGTCTCATAACCCATTGAAACCTTTTCCTGCCCTTGTCTCTAGGCCTTCTTCTATAAATCCCACTACTCTTGAAAACCCCTTCAGAACCAGTACACCTCTTCTCCATATTTTCTTCCTTCAAGCTACTCCTTACAACCTTCAATCTACTCCTTACAACATGTAAAGTCCTACAGCCCCTAGTTCTCCTTTTTTGTGGAATTGACAAATCAGACGGCAGAAGGGCTCCTTCAAACAAAACAAAACAAAATAAAAAAAACATTACGGAACTCACAAAGACCTGCTTAATTTGAGTTGAAGAACACTGCTTCCCATCTCAGCTCCTCCAAAATTCTGGCATTTTTTGTCATGTCTGTTTAGACTGTAAGCTCTTGGGGAGCAGGGACTTTGTCTTTCAGCCAGTCTATAGGCAACATAACATGTTATTATTGCTGCATCATAAATAATATATAAAATAATGAAGTTATGTACTGCCCATATTTCTAATCTCCCTAGTTCTCTTTCTATTTCTCTGTCATCTATTTCACTTTTATTCAATTCCTCCCAGTTTAGAGTTATATGTGAATGTACATGCTATTTACTCCCTCTCCTAGTTGATTAATGAAGATGGTAAATAAAACTGGTCTTAACTTTGTTCTTTGTAGTACAGTACTTCCATGGCTTGTCCATACAAATGTGGAACTCTTTCCAAAGCCATTCAGCTTGCAAGGCCCAATGTTCATGCATGAATTCCCACACTGCCTACCTAAAACAGTCAGGATAGGTGCCAAAAGGCAATGTGCTGTGTGTTTATGTTTTAGCCAGCACATTCAAATTATTTTCTCAAAGTTCTCAGCAGTGAAGCAGCTTGTATCTCATGACAGGTGGCACTGGAGCAGAGGTAATAGGCATCCTTCTGCCATTTCAACATGCCCTGCATGAGATGGACTTCCAGTGATTTGGAGGTCCACTGTACCTGCAGGTTTGGCAGGAGACACTCCTGTGAAAGGAGACACTCAGGCCATGTGTACACTGCAAAGTTAAGTTGACTTTATGTAAGTTGACATTGAGCCTCTTACTTAAGCAAGTCAATCTTGCATGTCCACACTATACTCATTGTCTCGGCAGAGTGCATCCTCATTAGTAGGACTTGCCTCTATGCATGGAGCTCTGCACCATGGGTAGCTACCCCACAGTGCAAGTAGACAAGCAGAATTTTGGGTTGGGCTTGCAATGCCTTATGGGACCAAAGCACTGGTGAGTGTGGTTATGGGAACATGGCATTAGCCTCCCTGCCTCCTGTGAACTCCATGCTGGAGCGCGTTTTGCAACCTTGAGTCTCCATGATCAGCTGTAATGTTGAGCTCTTCATGTTCTTCAAATAGGAAATGAACATTCAAAAGTTCCTGGGGCTTTCACAGGGGAGCAGCTGTTTCCTATGTACCTGGCTGATGTGCAGTGGAGATGAAGTGCTCTCCAGAGCAGTCACAGTGGAACACTGTGGGACACCTAGAGGCGAATTCATTCAAATTACACAATACAGTGTCTCCACTATCCCATGTCAACCCGCGGATGTCAAATCAAGTGCTATGCCTCTCATGGAGGTGGAGTACAGAAGTCAACTTTTCAGGCCACTTAGGTCGGTGGAAGGGACTCAGTAGTGTAGATGCACACATTATTAAATCAACTCAATGCGGCTTATGTTGACCTAGGTTTGTAGTGTAGACCAGGCCTCAGTAACAGCAGCAGTATAAGGAGGCTTAGCTGAACTCCTCTGCTCTCCCACAGAGCTAGGATTTGGGGGAAAGATGGCACCACGAGCCCCCTCTCCTCCTAGAATAATGAAACTATATTGGCTGGAGCCCGCCACAAAATTTTCCAAGGTTAGTGAGACTTTCAGGATGTCTCAGCATCCTTCAGGCAGGAGATACCCAGCTCTGCCACCTGCATAGCAGCAAAGAGGAAGGCCTTCCCAGCTCTGTGTAGACCAGGCACTCCAGGTGCATAGGGTTTATGTAGACAAAGGAGACCAATGTCTAGTGGGAAGGGGTTTTGAGGACAGTGGTAGAGGCATTTTTATAAGGTACTGATAATGCTATGTAGAGTGGCAATTGGGACATTCTGCATAGAGGCAGGAGTGTTTGCTAGCGGGAACTAATGCAGGAGCAAGACCTTTGACCTATCAACCAGAAAGGCTCACTTCCCATGGGGACATGGAGAACAAAGTACGCTGAGGCAACAACACATGGATCCGTGCAGATAGAATTGTTTTGCACAACATTTGGTGATTTCACTTCAGTGATTCCTGTGCACATTTTATTCCCTTTTGAATCATGTGGGTTCCGACACAATGAGTTTCATTTTGTGTCTAGAACTCAAAGGAATCCAAATAAACCACAGTTTCAAATTCCGCAAACAGCATTTAAAATTGCCTTTCTTATTGTCCAAAGCTTCTGAGTAACCGAGAAAGCCATGTTCTTTCTTTACCTTTTTCTTCAGGTTTGTTTTAGATTCATTTTATTACTGTTCATCTGATACCAATCAAGGAGGGAAAGACATGGAACATAAAACAAATGCAAGATAAGTCAGGGAATGTTTTTATTTTCCTGGGTAGATTGTTGAAGTCTTGGCTCTGCTGCAGAGAAAAGCTGCACTCTCCGTCATCTCACCCTTCTTTTGGTCCAATTTATCAACACAAAGATCATCCCAAAAGGCTGCTACATGAAACCCCAACCTAAGTTACCTTCGTCCCAAGCTTGGTTGTTCCTTGGGACCTAGAAGTCTGTCTCTGGCCCTAGAGCACTGTGCTTTGGGATTACCGCTATCTCCCTTTTATTCAGGTTGGAGCTTAAGGAGCCATAGTCGCCCCATGAAACATCAGAGATTAGCTTTTAGCTTCCTGTGGGATTCCAACAACCACTGACAGTGAGGGTGGGTGGAGATTCCTGACATTACATTACATTCCCACAAATAAGTGTAATAGAGGAAAAGAGAAAGGGAGGTCAGGAGCACTCTTCCAGAGTCAGTCAATCTGATGTTCATGCTGGATTAGAGCAGTGGCCCATCTAGTTCAGAGGGAAGTGCAAGAAACCTTGCAGCAGATAGTTAAGGAATAACTTGCCCTCTGGAGAGGCCTTTCCCAACCCCTCTTTTTCATTGTTGGGTACGTTTTTGTGCAACACACTGTAGTTACATTTACCCTGGAAAATACAAACTAATTTCCCAGCACGTGGGCACATATATACAGTCAGATGAGTTATCTTAACGGGCAGCCATAACCATATAGATGTAATGAAATCTTCTGCTTTGATAGTATAGCTCATATCTTGTTGCACTGTTCTGATGACACTAATAGCTAGAATTAACTTGATAAATAAAGTAATATGGTATTTTTCTAATACGTTTCATGTGAAAGACGTGCTCTGAAACGATGATGGCTTCTCTTCACAGAACGGAGGCAACGCAGAAAAAGCATGCCCACAAGCTTCCCTCTGACGCTCTGCCAGAGTTTTACATGCATCTCTTTATACCAATTTACTGAATTCTTTTGTGGCTTTCTGTGACTCTGTTTGATGACTAAGGGCATGTCTATACTACAGTCCTAAGTCGACCTATGTTAGGTTGACTTACAGCCACCGCAATAATTATTGCAGTGGCTGATATTCACACTACCTTACTTCTGTCAGTGGTGCATGTCCTCACCAGGAGTGCTTCCACCAACTGAAGAGGGTAATGAGGGGTGGGGGAGCTGAGAGCCATGACTCTCAGCTCCTAACACCTCCCTGCTGCTTCCTGCTCACCAGGGACAGTCAGGCTCTTGCTACCCAGATCTCTTGTCAATTTCATGTCTGCCAAACCATGAAATTGACAAGACAGCCAAGAACCCATGTAAGTAATGAACCCTTACACAGACACAACCTCCCCCTAACAGCACCATCATAAGTGCTATGCCTCTCATGGAAGTGGAGTTATTATGTCCATGTAGCAGAGCACTTACACTGGCGGGATAAGGCTGTAGTGTGTACAATGACATAATTAGGTCAATGCAAATTGCCTTATTTCGACTTAACTGTGTAGTGTAGACCAGACCTAAGTGACTTCCCACCTATTAAAAGCTGCTTCTCTTTGTTACATTGTCTACAAAGCTATCTTATGTTTAAATGAATGTGAAAATTATCTGCAGCAGGAGATAGTCATGGAACACTGATATTTTCAGGGATGTTACAAAAGAATTTGATTTTAGCTGACTGTTTCCTAGGTAGAAATATCAAGTGCCCACTCCCAAGGCACAACATTAAGATAAAATGTAAAAGGCTCAGAATTATATTCTTATCATCTGCTTTCAGGAATTAAATAGGGAATGAGCGAATGGACCCTCATACTGCAGCAAATTACTAACACATCCAACAAATCCTAGAGCACATCAGCAAACAGAATAAAAGGAAAATACATCATAACTCAGCTACTGATACTAAATAGTTCAATACTGTAGATAAAAGATTAGGGAAAGCTCAACATTTCAGTACCTGAGAAGCAATGGGAGGCCTAAACATGGCTTTTTTTCTTCCCTATTCTGTTATCTATAATATTAAGGCATTTAATGTATAAATACTTGAGCTATGATTATGTCTTTCTTTGAATTATTCCCTGGTATGTCCTAGGATTTGTTTGATACATCAAAGCTTTCTGCAGGGACATGCACTATAAAGTCTTACCTTAAATGCATTTGATTTGAGTTATTTTAAAATATATTTAATCTGTTTCCTTTCATTCCTTCACTGTGCCATGCTTTATGTCCATATCCCTCTCAAAAGTGTGTTGTGTATGCATACACAAGAGGAGATAAAGTATAGGGCTACACAGGTGAATTAGCAGGTGGAATGCCTTTTAGTTGCATGTCATCCTAGCTCCATGAAGCTTTCTTTTATTCATAGTATAATCATAATGCTTAGGAGCCCCAGTCATGGGCATGGATCCCATTGTGCTAGGAGTTGTACAAACATAGAACAAAAAGATGGTCCTTGCCCCAAAGATCTTACAAGCTAGAGTGTAAGTCAAGAGACAACAGATGGATATAGAGAGACAAGGAAGTACAAAGAAATAATGAGAAAACAATGGTCACCATGATAGACAGTGGTTTCAGCATGCCAATAATCTAACCACTGTCAAGGTCTTGTGGGCATCACAGCCAAGGAGAGTTTTAAGGAGAGCTCTGAAGGTGAATAATCAGGTAGGTTTTTGAATATTTATGGGGAGCTCCTCCTAAATGTGAGAGGCAGAATGGGAGAAAGAACATAGACTCTTGTTTGAAAAGGTAACAAGTTGGCAATAGAGGCTGACATCATGGGCCAACTGAAGGCAAGAGTCAACATTTTGGTAGTGAATGAGAGATGACAGGAAGGGTGGATTTTAGCCATGAAAGGCCTTGAAAGTGAATATAAGCAGCTTATGTTTGATGCAATAGAGAAGGGGAAGCTTTAGAGGGGCTAGGAAAATGATCTTTGTAGCAGCATTCTGAATGGAGATGGCTGTGCATTTGATAGTGCTGAAGAAAAGACTGCTGCATTAATTGAGAGGTGAGATAATGAGACCTTCCTTTATTTGGCAATTATCTCATAGAAAAAACCTTTTAAAATGCCTTTGATCTATAAGGTCCATACAGGGAGCTGAGTGTCTAGTCATGCTTCTGCCCCAAGCCCTATGTCTGCCTGCAACAATCAAGGTTGTTTCGAAGTGTAGATGTATCCAGGTTATAACCTTCCAAACCTATTACAATTAAATGTAATCCAACCTACTAGAGGCCACCAGGGCTTCCATAGGGAAGAAACTTGAAAATTTTGAAATTATATTACATGAATTCAAGAAATCATTGAAAATTATTGAAATAGCAGTTGATGGAATGATGCTGTCAAAGTTTGTAGATGATACAAAATTACTCAAGTTAGTTAAGTTCAAAGCTGCATGTGAAAAGTTACAAAGGGGTGTGACAGTGCTGTTCCTGGTGGGACCCAACTGAGAGTGCCAAATCAGGACAAATTGCTCCAAACAGGGCAGCTACAGCCCAGGTGGCTGAGGGAATACTTTGGGGAAACAGGGACTTCAAGTGGCCCTTTTTCCTGGATTTTTGTTGAAATCACTTGGTGGTGGCAGCAATATCATCCAAGGGGAAGAAAAGGATTTGTGCATTGGGAAAGTTTTAACCTAATCTGGTAGAAAAAAGCTTATGGGGTCTTTCATACAGATCCCCACATCTGTACCCCAACATTCAGAGTGGGGAGGGAACCCTAACATAACTCAACTGTGCTAACACAATTTTTTAAAAAAACACCTTTTGGCCCATCAAGACAACACCTAAGTATCTTGGCCAAGGTCACACAAGGAAGTCTGTGCTATGCCACAAATAAGAATAAATTCTTTTAACTCACAGGTCTGTGCTGCTACCACAAGACTATTTTCCTTCTCATTGTTAGATTATTTGTGAATTTGATCTCTCTTTGATTTCACTTCCAGCCCTACATGTTTTATGATTCTATATCTCAGCCTGGGCAGATAAGCAAGGGAGTCCAGGAATTTATGGCTGAAGGGCAACTCCCAGCAGAGGCATAAGAGTTTTATATAATTAGCACCACAATTTCCTCTCCGAAATATTCTCTCAGAACAAGTAGGAACTGCATCACAGTCAGTGGATGTGAGGTTGAGAGGGCTAGCAGCTCCATCCATGATTACAATGTTATCCTAAACACAGTCATGTAGACATGGTACCTACATACTATAGTGATGACACAGTTAGAAACGTCTTAGATAAATAAGACAGATGACAGTGAAGTGATCACTTGCTTCCAGAGACTGAAAATGGAATTCCTGTCTTCCTTACAACACCTACCTGGCACTGGATCTGCCACATAGTAACACAAAGCTCTGACCACTGAGCCACCAGCAGGCTGAAAGTGAAACATTTCTAGGAACATTAATGTTAAGTCATAATTAAGGCTAAGATTTTGTCATGCTTATTTTTAGTAAAAATCACGGACAGGTCATGGGCAATAAACAAAAATTCTTGGAAGCTGTGACCTATCTGTGACTTTTGCTGCTGTGGCTCCATAGTTTCTCTTACCACCATGGCGGCTGGGAACTATGGGGTTGGTTCCTCCTCTGCTCATGGCAGCTGGAAGCTGCTGGGTGACTATATTTTCCAAAGACAAAATGGGACACTCCCAGCCACTTGCGTGAGGCATTCCTCCCCTCCCAGCCCTGTGCGAAGCTGTCACCCATTGCTAGACCCCTGAGGAGGGATGCCTCAGGAGTCTGTTGCCTGTCGCTGGAACCTTGCAGTGACATCAATGTAGCCTTAGTCATTGTTAATATTAATAAATGTTGCATTGGATTTCATACCTTGCAGATTAGTGTTATCATATTTTCACTGTTGAGTAAATCACCTGTCATTTTAGATCCTGCTTCCCACCTCTGAGCCACAGAAAATCTGGCCACTAGTCACCCCGTCGTGACCAACAACACAGAGGGTCCTATGCCTATGCCAATTATAGATAATATTGCTAAAATACTTTAGAGACCCAGTTTACACATACACAAAAATATGTGAATTTTATGCTATTTTTATCATTTTTATTTCCTTATCCTAACAAGGGACGAGAGTCTGGAATATGGGGGTTTGAATTTTACAGAGCTCTAATGTGTCTCAAGTGGGGGAAAAAACACATTAAATCTTTTAATCAGCAAAGCAGTAAAAACATCTGGCTATGGCAGTTAAAAACTGGCCAGGTGGCTTCCATCAGAATATTCACTTTCCCCTCCAGCACAAATAGAAATAAACACAGGGGTAGCCAAAAATGAAAAAAAAAATGGCCAAGCAGAGATTAGAGCTGGAATGCTAAATGAAAGAAGTGAGTTCAGAGGAGGAACCTGAAGGTAGAGATCAGTAGCTACACAGGAGGGAGGCTGTTCCAAGTCAAAACATGGTATGACAAAAAAGCATGAATTTGCAAGAGTGAGTAGATGAATGAAGGATTATGGTTAGCAGAGGAGGATGGTCTGTGACAGGAGCTGAGATGAAAGCAGAGATGTAGGCAGAAGTTAAATGATGGAGAGACATGAAGTTTGAATGTGATATGGAAGGGGACAGGACATTACAGAAGGGACTCAAAGAGAGACACGGAAGAACTTGTCTAACATCAGCATCTGTACTGATGCCTTACTCCAGGGGTAGGCAACCTATGGCATCAGTGCCAAAGGCGGCAGGCAAGCTGATTTTCAGTGGCACTCACACTGCCCAGGTCCTCGCTGCCGGTCTGGGGGGCTCTGCATTTTAATTTAATTTTAAATGAAGCTTCTTAAAAATTTTAAAAACCTTATTTACTTTACATACAATAATAGTTTAGTTATATATTATAGACTTATAGAAAGAGACTTTCTGAAAATGTTAAAATGTATTACTGGCACAGGAAACCTTAAATTAGAGTGAATAAATGAAGACTCGGCAAACCACTTTGGAAAGGTTGCCAACCCCTGCCTTACTCTTATACAGCACTTTTCTCAGTAGATCTTAAAGTATTTTCCAAAGGAGCTATTATAGTAAATCTGCTTCCTCCTTTCCAGCATCGTATCTGGCTGCACTAGTTGCAATGCTTCCAGCCAACAAATGGCAGAAGTCAACCAACATCCTTCCTACAACATCATCTTCAGAGGCTACACTGGTGGGAATGATATTGAAAGCATGGCAAGCCCCAACTTGAACTGTGAGTTTGCCATTCTGGACCCAAGGCATGATGCATCAAGTCTCACATAATTCCCTGCAGTGCTTCTTCTGGAAATGGAACTTCCCTGAAGGATGGTACAGCAGGTCGGGACCTGCCATTTAGTGGCTGGAGGAGTAAAAGAGGTTGGTATTTTCACTAGTGCTGCCAAGTAAGACACTGAAAAGAAGGAAACAGTTATACTGTAATAAATTAGCTTTCTGTCTCTGCTGAGGAAGGTTTACAGAAGAATAAATAGGAAGGACTATATCTTTAAAACATAAAGGCAAGTAAACTGAACATTAGTTGTCCTGCTGTTTCTACTGGAAATCACTTAGTCCACTACAGGAATTCTGTTGGTACTTTATAATCCAGAGTGCAAAATAGTAGCCATAAGTAGCTTATTTAATGCAGTGCAGTGCTGGTTTTTCAAATGCGAAACAAATATTTATCTGACCATTCCACAAGGACTAGGGAACCTTGTCTTAGTGGGATTAACAGGAAATGCAAATGGTGCTGAATGGTCTAAAATCAATATCTGCAGAGGAATTAAACTATTATTTGTGTTACCTGGATAATTAAAAGGCTAATTTCAGGAGGTTTGTACTTTGCAATTTAATATTGATTCTTCCATATATACAAATTCTTTTTAGTAATGGGTCAGATAGGTTAGTCCAGTAATTAACTTCTGACCTAATTCAAAAATTCTGGGTCTACCATAACAAAAAATAGTTTTAGGAATATGGAGGCCTGGTCTAGGACTATAAGAGGGTTTAAAAGAGAACTAGAGAAATTCATGCAGGTTAAGTCCATTAATGGCTATTTGTCAGCGGTAGAGATGGATGGCAGGAGAGAGATCACTTGATCATTACCTGTTAGGTTCACACCCTCTGGGGCACCTGGCATTGGCCCCTGTCTGCAGACAGGATATTAGGCTGAATGGAGCTTTGGTGTGACCAAGTATGGCCATTCTTATGTTCTTATGTTCTTATGTCTACATGAGGAAATTGAGACCTGGTCTACATGAGGAAATTAGGTTGATATAATTACATCACGCCTAAGCAATGGAGCTAAACTGACCTAAACCCCAGCACAGATAGCATGAGGTTGATGGGAGAAGAATTCTTCCATCAACATAGCTACCACCACTTGGGGAAGAACCCCTCCCATCAGCCTAAGTAGCATCTTCACTAATGTGCTACAGCGGTGCAGCTGCAGTGTTTTAAGTGCAGCCAAGCCCTGAGGGGAGAAGAAATGACGTGATCATTTCTGTACTGAGACACAGGACCATAGGTGCCGACTCCATGGTTCTTCCAGCCCCAATGGGAAAAAATGGTGGATGCTGAGCATACACTGGCAGCTCCCCTAACAGCCTCCTTTCTCCCCACCCCTCCCAGAGACTCAGGGGTGGGGATCAAGGGCGGGAAGGGGATGGAATGGGGTGGAAAGAGGCAGGGTGGGGTCTTGGGGGAAGGGATGAAGTGGGGTCAAAGACTGGGGTGGAGCTGGAGATTGAGCTCCCCTCCCCCGGCACATTGGGAGGTCAGCACCTGTGCACCGGACAAACAGCACTAAAATCTAATCTTTTAAATTCCAATTACTGAGTATGGGGGTTGTTTTTATGTATTTATTTATCTGGCTTCTCTATTCTCCAGGAAGTTTACTTAAAGGTTTGCATTAAGGGTTCCCCAAGGACCTCTGCTTGCCCCTGACAGTTTAACTGTAAGGACATCATTAATGATTTTGAAGGTCACCCTAACAAATTAACTAGGAACACTAAGCACCTTGAATTTGTGATACAGGGATTTTGCTCAGCACATCTTGATAATTAAATCAGCAGCACCACACAAACAGCAATGTTGGTTTTTGCAGTAATGTCTGTGAATAAATGAAGATGATTAATTATAAAGAACCACAGAAGATTTAGAGCTATTGTAGACTGTAAATGTCATCTAACCTTCCTCTGGTTATTTATAACCACATTGGAAAGAAAACAAAAACTTTTAAACATTTTTATGAAAGAAAATTGTGTCAAAACGTCCATTTTCAGATCAAAAAGTTCAGGTTTTCGATTTGTTCCCCCCACCTTCCAGGAATAGCCAGAGAATGTACCAAGAACCACAGAAATCTTTTTATTAAAACATATACATCCCCATAGAATGTTTCCATTTCAATGAAACACCATAATTCAATAAAAAAATATTCAGAAATGTTCCCACCATATCTGTTCAGAATGATTATCAGCACATTGGTCAAACAACAAAACAGCCAATGGCTGGAAATCTCAGGTCTTGCCACTTTTCAGTTTTATTTCAGAAACAGCAAATTAACTCATTTCGTTGAAACATGCCATGCATTTTTAATGCTGCAATTAGGAATGGGAGTAATGTATGTCAGGCTAGAGAATGATAATTATATCATTAAGCTTCTTTATAGCAATCTGCATAGTGATACCATTGCTATCAAATATTAGTATTCATCCTGGAGAGGCAGAAGAGATGCCTTAACTGGCAGGCAATACAAAAAAAGAACTTTTCATCTCTAGATCATTGGTCTAACGTTAAGGGAGGTTGATGGCAACCAGGAATCACTATCATCACTTGAGAAGTAGGTGTCCTTTGTGTCATGGATTTATAACATCAGTCCAGTTCCTAAAGGACAGGGTATTCCCATCTCAGCATATTTTGTATTAGTTAGTACTCTTGCTAATAGCCTGAACAGATAAGCCAAGGAGAGTAGGGTCATGAAGACTGAACTACTCGCATGTATAGTAACTGTTCTGTAGCGAGGTTTCACTTTCATGTTCTGTTAATCAAATGCCCTTCACATGAATTAAATATACTTTATAAAACAGAGAATAATTATCTTTACAAACACAAATGTATTTAGTGTAGAACATTAATATCTGTTTGCCTTAGTGAAAAAAAGGATTATGAAACTATAAATAAAACAATCTTTGTGATGGGTGAACTTCAAAGAACTCCCGTTTCAATGTAGATAGGCATCCAAAAGTTCACATGCTCATTCAAAGATTGTACAACTCTGAGATTCCCTCAGAAAACCCAATGACTCTTCATCCCCTGTCCTCAAATAAATCCCTTCTCCCCACCTCCTTTGTAGCTAGAGCTAGTGGATTTCCACAGGTGTCACTGAGGGCATGATCTGAAGACAATGGGGCTGTACAATTGCAGCTGAGGACATAATTTGGCCTGCCAGCTCACTATTATTATTGATGCATGAGACATAAAGAACGCAGCTTGACTGTTAGGGTATGTCAGCACTGGCCCACGTCAGCTGACTTGGGTCATGGGGCTCTGGCTGTGGAGCTGTATAATTGAAGTGTAGACATCTGGGTTCAGTCTGGAGCCCAGGCTTGGAGACCCTCACCACTTCGCAGAGCCCAGGGTACTGCCCAAGCCTAAAAGTTTACATAGCAATTTTCTTGCCCTGCAGTCCGAGCCCCATAAGCCTGAATCAGCTAACATGGACCTGCTGCAGATATTTTATTGCAGTAAAGGCATAACCTTAGTGTATGTCTACACTGCAATGTAAGCCTGGGTTCAGACTCAGGATTGAGCCCAACCCCCTCTTCTGTCTACACACAAATCTCTGAGACTCGGGTTCAGACATAGAACCATGGGATCCTGCAGGGTTCAAGCCCAATTGCTTTGCAGTGTGGCCCAGCCCCATTTGACTTGGGTCCCAGGAGTCCAACAATGGTATCTGACAATCCCATGGGGCAACTTTCTTTGTCCTCTCTATCCCAACAATCTCCAGCTGACTCAATTGAAAATGGAATCCCCCCACTCTTGGTGTTCTGCAGCAGCTCAGTGAGTCAGCGTTAACCCTTCCATTGTCCTCTCACCCCGAGCTGCAAACATTCCATCAGAGAGCCATCAGTGTTTGCAATGGAGACTGACCCGAAAAAGCCCTTTGTAAAGGGCACTGCTTCATGGTTATGGGAACACAGCCAGATTTTGGTGAAGCTCTGATATGAGGCCAAAAAAACTGTGGACTTTAGTAGAAATATAAGGAATGACCATGCATACCCACAGATAGCAAAGAAGCTGGCAGCTATGCAAATTTGCTGGACTGGTGGCCAGTGCAGGGAGCGGATTAAGCCGCTCAAGTGTAAGTATCAGAAGAGCGGGTACTAGAACCGCACCTTGGGCAACTTGCCAGCATTGTGCCCATTTTATGAGGCGTTTGACTGGGTTCTGGGCATTGCACACATCACACAGTTAGTTGTGGTGGAAGATGACCTGGTCAGATGGAATGGTGCCCTGCTGGCACCAGAATCCAGCATAGGGATTGATGACAGCCAGCAGCAAACCCTGAGTGAGGAATATGAGGTCACTCTATCGATGAAACTAGTTCCAGAGCTGACTTTGGAGCAGGATCAGCAGCAAATTCTGGGTCCATACTCGGAGGAGCTGTTTGATCTCCCCCTGACCTTACCCCAATGGAACGGCCCACTGTCCAGCCTGCAGCAAACATGGAAGGGACAGAGGCCACCCCTGAAACCAATAAGCTCCTGACTCCAGTTTAGTGTTCAGTGCTAGAGTAATGGCAGGCATTTCCATTCTAAGAACCAGTGCAAACATTATTAGAAGCTCAGACTAGCAGCATGTATCTGCTAACAGTAGATTGTACCCCAGGGCCTTATTCCTTGAGCACAACCTATCCTGTGTGCTGAGGACTTGATCCAAACCCACTGATTTCAACAAAAAGTCTCACATTGACATCAATGGGCTTTAGATCAAGTCTTGAATGAGGCAGGGATCTTGTAGGGTTTTCATGTCCCCCTACACCCTTGCATTGTGAGAGGATATCACACAGAGAATACAACACACTTCTTCCTGTTACCATCTATTTTATTAGGTTAACTCTCATGGCTATTTATAAAACTAATTTCCTCCAGCATATTGGTTTATGGCTAAATCTAATTTCTTTTTTCTGTTCTAATGTTTACATGGTTACTGGTTTGGATTTTTGTAAAAGGTTTTTACACATTTCTAACAAAATACAATTGATCTAAGAGATGTGGACCGCATGTGGTCTGCATAAAGCATCATTTTCTGTGTTATTAGCCTTCAATCCCTTTGGAGAGTGCTTCATTTCCATGCAAAAGTAGTTGTTCCTTTTTTGCAGACATTTTAGTTGTTACATAGCATCACTATAGAACATTCAAGTACTAAAATCATCATGTCTATAAAGCAGCTGCTGTTCCTAGTCACTGTCTGCCACCAACTATAGCACAAATCTATTTCTCAGGATAAGCGTGGGTGAAACACAGACTATATTTACCAGAGTATGTAAATTAGAACCCCAGCTACATCTACACAGAGATCTTCTACATTAAACACAGCAGTATATAGTATAAACTATTCTGCTTTTACGGGGCCTGATCTTGCAGCATTGAAATGAAAAGAATAGCAGTTTTGCTGTTGATTTCAGACCAACAATGCATAATGGCAAACCAACTTTCCCCTCGTTTGCTGGTGTTACTCCTGTGCACACGTACTTGTAGCAAGAAAATTGACATAAATGGAATAGAAATAAAGCTTTGTTAAATAACAATCTGACAGTGAAGTGGGCCCCTTCTACCTGATCATCTGAATGCAGAAAGTCAAAGTCACAGCTGCTCACAATAAGGAAATCTAGACTTTTCAGAAAACCTTTGCAATTTGATACCATTAAACTCATCTGAAATAGAGACACCCACACAGCAACACATGGGAGCCCTGTTTTGGCTGGTTGTTGCTAAACTAATATGCTTAGGATTTATTTAATGTACCTTGGAAGCATTTTCAGTTTTCACACATAAGAAAATATATTGCAAGCTCCTGAAAGTTAAAGAAGTGTCGGGGCGCCTCTTATCAGAACATTATATCAGAAAGAATATCTTTCTCTCTTTCTGTTTTGGATTGTCACTGGTTTTCACTTGATGCCATAAGTAATGCTTGGAGTCTGACCTGGAGGAGTTCCTGTTTGTATTCACTTGTTTACTCTGAGATTTTTCAGTGCCATTGGTATTTTGAAATAGTGTGCGAAAGTGACACTTAGGAGTTCTGTGAAGTGATGGTTGCTCACTTCTTCTGAATAACATTGACAAGAAGAAAAAAAGGCCAAGCTCTTTTGGCAATAATCGTTTTCCTCCTCAGCTAGGTAATACAGAGTGACAAAGCATCAAGGAGAGTGGATTTTTTGAAGATTGTTTTTGGCAGTATGCAAAGTAATTTGAATTAACTGCCTAGGTCTCGTGCACCAGCAAAGGAAGTTTTGCATTTGTTCATTTTCTGTCTTCAACAGAAAAATGGAAGCGCACAGTAGCTAGATTAACTAGGGACAGATTAGACTGCAATTGTAAGTGTGGTATAAATGCCGAGGAACATACTTTCATACATTATTTGTTCTCTGGCACTAATCTGTTCTCTTTTAAATGGCTAAAATAACATTCACTTCTTTTGATTACTCATTTAAATATATCTCATGGAAGCACTGGAACTGACTGCATAGTTATGGCTGCATTGTAATTTTCACTGAAAGAAAGACTAAAATCTGTTTTATATATCACTGAGTGAATTTGTTCAGTCTCCAAATATGGCACAGAAAATCCTCAAGAGTATAGAATGTTATGTATATAATTTTTGTTATAAATAATTATACTAGAGTTTTTTGTAGTGGAAACCTGTGACGAAACCTTTGACGAAACCTGTGACGAAACCTTTGAAACCTTTTCAGAAGGGTTATATTTTACTTACTTATTTTTTAATTTATATATTTAAGTATGTATTTGCAGCCCTTTAACTTAAAAATAAAATAATTCACAAGTTCTAGATTTCAGTGACTCACTCATCTTGGGTGAAGTTCACCCCTGCACCAGACTATGCATCACATGAAGCCTCATTTTGAGCATATACTCTTCAGGTTATCTTTCAGTGGAAGACTAATTGCCATTTGTTCCTTAGAAAAGTTTCCCTACAACAACAGTCAAACCCAACACACTGCCATTCTCCAAACATTATCCGGTTACCACCACAACACCCCACCACACCAGTACACTAACATCCTCTCTAAGGTTTTGTCTACATGGGGCAGTTTATTGGCATACCAATTCCAAAGAGACATAAACTATACTGGAAAAGGCACTCTTATTTTGGATTAAGTGTCCACATAGGGAGTTATATCAGTATAAATAAGTCAGTAAATGTCATTGTGTATACAAACCCAAGGTGCACACTTTCAAATAGGAGAAATGTATATTTCTAGTATTGAAAATATATTTAAAATATGATCAAATGAATCTTTTTTTATATTATGTAAAATACACATGAGAAACACATATGCCTATTGTGACAAAGCTCTGTCCTTATCTTTGTGGATCCTGCGTTTCCTGGCGGATTTTCACTAGCCTCAGAGGCTCACTGTGACCTTCCACGTAGCCCTTCTCTATCTAGAGACAAGGTCACAGCCTATTGAGCTATTTTCATCATAAGCCAGTGAAGAGAAGCTATCCTTCCTGGTACAGTCTCCGTTGTCTCCCAATCTCAGTGACTAATTAGGGGATGCAGAAAAGGGGGAGCCCGGGCCCGCCCTCTACTCTGGACTCCAGCCCAGGGACCCTAATAGTGAGAGCCTTGAGAAGCTGGCCGACTGCCTGCTAAATCAACAAGTGTCTTTGCTGCCAAGATTTTCTCAGCCTTGAGATGTAATTCCTATCTAGCGAGATTAGGAGAGTTTAGAAAGTAGCTAAGGAGAGTTTAGAAAGTAGCTAACTGCAGTTGTAGCTGCGTCTCTAACCTTCAAAGTTAGCAAGTAAAGAGTCCTTTGTAGTTGCTGGTGAGAAAATCACACACGCGCACTGTGTTTTTCTTTGTTTGCTCAAGCCTATATAACGCTTGGCTCACACTCAATAAAGTGTCACTCCCATCCAGCTTGGAATGTGGATTTGACCCTTTGTACAAAGTAAGTGTGTGAGAGTGTTTTCTTTCCTGGGGCCTTGCTGGGTCTCATCGGCTCCGCACCCTGCTTGGGCAGAAAGCCTTGGGAGGACATCCTGAGGCTTACAATAGTATCAGCTAAGATGGCTGACCTTTTAGCCACAAAACACAATACAATTCCCCGGGCTACTTCCCCACAGCAGACTCCGCTTCTTCAAACTCCACTTCACCCTTACCTCAGGGCCTCCTTCCTTGCATATGATATGTTGTCTACCACTCAGTCTCACCAACAGCACAACTTCCTTCCACAGCTCCTGACATCCACAACCCCCACCTAACTAACTGGGAGGCTTTTAACTGGTTTCAGCCAGTCCCTGACGGGCTTCAGGTGTCCCAATCAGGCTAGCTGTTTCTACTGCTTTCTAGAAGCTTCTTAATTGGCCCCAGGTGTCTTGATTAACCTGAACAACTGCCATTTGATTCCAAAGGTACCAGGGATTTGTTTAGCCTGGAACTAACATATCTGTTCCCTAGCACCCTCCTATAACCATCTGGCCTTGCCCCATCACACTATTTATTGCTATGTTTTGCAAAATGTATCAGACACATGTGCATTTATAAACACAGGGTAGAGATGCACTGACATAGATAATTGCCACTGAAGTATATTAATGAGAATTAATAAAATCAATACAAAGGAAATACAAAAAGATGTTATACAAATGCTTCATATCTATAATATATTATAACCTTTCTCAAAATACCATATATAGCGCACACATGAATTGTACATGTTCAATGTATATCTCATATTTAAGTTTACTGGACCAACATCTGCCCTCCATAACCCCTTCTAAACCCATTGAAGTTAATGTGGTTGCATGCGGGCAACTCAAAGCAAATTTAATCCAATAGAACAAGTATGTTGGTGGCAATGTTGGCATTGTCTAGCATGGGTGGATACAACTTTAGGCTCTATTCTTATTAAGACTTAGCCACATACTTCATTTATACCCGAGTAACATTAATAATTAGTTCCAATTATGTCAAGCATATGTGTATGTGTTTGCAAGATCAGGGCCTATATCTGTGAGGAAGCCTTCAGGATTTGGTATTAAGACTTCCTTTTTCTGCATCTTGCACCACTGCAGCACTTAGCAGGATGTTTCCCTTGATGTATCCTGTTATATCTCCCTTTTGGCTATCCAGAAGCTCTTTGGATTCAATGCTGATCACATATCTTGAATATATGTTTGCGATATCTGTTAAAGTATTTCTTCCTGCTCTTTGGAGACTGTCATGGTCTATAGTACAGCCTTTTTCAACCTTGCTTTCTCTAGACTTTGTTACTGCTTTATATAAAGACTGGGTGTGTGGGTTGTTTTGTTACTGGTCCCAGGTGGCTGGGCTGGCCAGTTCTTGTCTTTCAAATTTTGTTACATTTACCACTGTGGCTAGGATTTTCAACTCTTACCTTGCCCCTTTTCTCTTGCAGAAAATCCACTTATTTCTGCAGTCAAAAATCCTTATGGAAGCCTACACACTAGCATCAGCCTCTACTAGAGTAACATCGTAAGCCTGAGCCTGCTCCCAATGAAGTCAGTGGAGGAACCTTCCACTGAATTAAATATGAACAGGATTGGGTTTCCTGTGTGCTAATAGGACAATAATTATTCTAAGATTAATTTCTGCTACAGATGTAGGCAGCAAAGCAATGTGGGTGTTTCAAGGAGTGACAGATGTGCTGTAAGGAGAATGTGTTTGTGTGAACATTGATCATACTATGGTTAAGAGTTTGGAAGTATCAGAAATAGGAATACTAAGTTCAACTTTTCTTTACTTTTCTCTACTGCAGTGAGTCCTACATCATACTTTCTCCCCACCACCAGAGTAAAGAGGGCAGGTGGCTGGAGAAAAGGGAGTATGTAGGGGACGCCTCTGTGGCAGGTTCCCTCTGGGTTATACCCTGGAATTGAGATGCTACTGAGCCCTCTCACCCACCAGCCTGGACTGCCTCTCATATTTTACTCCTTTGACAAGCCTCAAAGCCCTCCAGTCTTCACTTTCACCAGCATTCATATGGGTAGGGACACACCCAGCTGTAGTTACATGCAGGCTCTCTGACCAGCCCCTGCATAGGAAGGCTATAGCCAAGGCAACTCTCATCTCCCCAGACACACATCCTCTGGAGTATAAACCCAAAATTATACCATCTTGTGGTGCACAGGGAACTGTACAGTGTCAGTTCACAATGTTTGCCTTCTCCCTCAGTGTGGAGAGGAATATGCAACAGCCTTTGCCCCTGGAGCTATAATTACTATGCACTTCACGCCAACTCACTGGTTTAGATAAAGCAAAAACAAGTTTATTAACTACAAAAGCTAGATTTTAAGTGATTATAAGTGATAGCAAACAGATCATAGCAGATTATCTAACAAATAAACAAAAAACGCAAACTAAGCTTAATATACCAAATAGATTGGATTTGAATTAGCAGGTTCTCACCCTAAGAGACGATATAAGCAGGCCGCAGATTCTTAAGGGGAAAACTGCGCTTGCTTTGCAGCTTGGAATGTCCCTGATGTTTCATTCACAGGCTAGACATTCCTTTATCCTGGGTCTAGCACTTTCCCTAATTCAGACTTTGTTCTGCATGTGTTTCCAGGAGTCTTCTTGTGTGTGGAGTGAAGAATCACAGATGATGTCACTCCATTCCTTACATAACTTGTGCATATGGCGGGAACCCTTTTTTCCGAAGCTTGGTTCCCAGATCAATCTATGGAAAAAATATTGACAATCCAAGATGGAGTCCAGCATCATGTGACCTGGTCACATGTCCTTGTAGAGTCATAGCAGCCATTACTTATAGACTGTTTGTAGCATTCTCAGGAAGGCTCACCAGGTGGGGGATAAGGTTCTTCTAAGGCCTATTGTTTTCCCTAGTGGCTCTTTGCCCTGAATAGGCCCTTCCCAACCAACTATGTAGACTGAAAGTGTTTTGCCTAGTGGGTGTTACTCAGGTGTAACTACATTTGAAATACCGATACATAGTCAATATTCATAACTTCAGATACAAAAATGATACATGCATACAATTAGGACAATTATATTCAGCAAATCATAACTTTTCCAATGACAACTCAAATGACTTATTCTGCATAAAATACATCAAAATTATGCTATAATATCATAATAATATCACTATAAAGAATATGGGGTACAATGTAATAACCTCTACCTTGCTCTGATCTCGGGCTATGGTTTCAGCCCTCTGGAGTCATTAGCAGCTGGAATACATTTTAGAGTGGTAGATGAACATACCCCAGACGTTGCCCAGAGTGGCCTCAGGGTGAGAGGTGTACAAAGGTGAACCTTATGCCATCTTTGCACACACTCCTCCCACTGCTTGACCTGAACTGTATTCAGTTCAGCCAGAAATCAGGATCTTGCCCTCTCTCTCCATAAATATGCTAAAATAGCACTCAGATACTGACGGAGTGAATGATTTTAGTATGAGATAACAACTACATTGCTACAGCTCTTTTTGGTATTTTCTTTTACAGTAGTGAAAATTCTCCAGTAATTCTATGCATAAAAAGTCAGCAGTAAGGTAATGGCCCAGAGTACAGTATGTTGTACATACTAATTTGGGGAAACTCTTTCATGTAAACATTTTTTTACATCAGGACAACCTTTTGAAGCTCAGTTTGAACCCTCTGGCTCGGTTTCCAGAGGTCTAAGTTCTGGAACAGGAAGGCAATTCTTCCTACAGAAGCTCAACAAAAAGGAAATGGTATGTTAGGATGTGGAATATGGAGGTCATGACAGATTAGCCAGGACACCTCTAAAATAAGGGTGAAACGCACAGAGGAAATAAGGTTAAACTGTAAGACTTTCCAGTATTCCCCAAATGCCACTTCCAGTGGTGTGGTCTCCTGTGTAACCAGACTCAAAGCCAATGGAGACCCATCTATGTTTCTTTCAGATCCAGGGCTAGGGAAAAATCATAAAATTGTCTCCTCTTTCCTGAATCAATTGAGGCCCATTGCATGGGAAAGGCCTGCTTAACTTGGAGGATCCACAGTTGCAGGGGAACCTGTAGAAGATGAAATGGATGAGGAATTCCTGGTTTAACATAATCTTGGGGTTTCTTCATGGTGGTACCCAGGCTCGGGACTCCCACTGAGTGTGAGGGTACTTTTTCCTTGCATAGGTTTAGCACGGATTTTGACAGAACTAATGGATACTGCATGCATTGCTCCTCCACAATGGAAATAGAGGTTCTCTCATCTTCTGCATTGTCGTTCGCCCAGGAATTGTTAGGGTCATACTATCTCAGTTTGCACAGGCTTGACCAAGACCAAGCTTGTTCTGCCTGGAGGCTGATCCTTAATAAGTGCAGGAGACAGGTGGGGGCCATCCTACATTTCAGTTGATGTTAGTGCAGTCTGGTGTTTATCTGGATACACAGATTCATAAAGGCTTGTGAACTAACTAAAGGGTCTACATGTGACAGCTCATCTCTTAGTTCTTCACACAAAGATAGAACCAAAACTGATGGAGGAGTATGGCATCATTCCAGCAACTGTCAGTGCCAAAATATCTGAACTGGGTGACTAGGGCTGTCAAGTGATTAAAAAAATTAAATTAAGTGATTGGTCGTGCTGTTAAACAATAATATAATACCATTTATTTAGATATTTTGGGATATTTTCTATATCTTCATATATATATTGATTTTAATTACAACACAGAATACAGTGCTTATTTCATATTTATTTTTATTACAAGTATTTGCACCTTAAAACCCCCCCAAAAGAAATGGTATTTTCCAATTGGCCTAATACAAGTACTATAGTGCAATCACTTTATCACGAAAGTTGAATTTACAAATATAGAATTATGTACAAAAAAATTTTTTGCATTCAAAAACAAAACAATGTAAAACTTTAGAGCCTACAAGTCCACACAGTCCTATTTCTCATTCAGCCAATTGGTAAGACAAAAAAAATTGTTTACATTTATGAGAGATAATGCTGCTCGCTTCTTGTTTACAATGTCATCTGAAAGTGAGAACAGGCATTCACATGGCACTGTGATAGCAGGCATCACAAGGTATTTATACACCAGATGTTCTCCAGATTCATATGCCCCTTCATGCAATAACCACCATTCCAGGGGACATGTGTCTAGGCTGATAACAGGTTCTGCTCGATAACAATCCAAAGCAGTGAGGACCAATGAATGTTCAAGTTCATTATCTGAGTCAGATGCCACCAGCAGAAAGTTGATTTTCTTTGATGGGTTTCTTTTGGTGGTTCTGATTCTGTAGTTTCTGCATAATAGTGTTGCTCTTTTAAGACTTCTGGAAGCATGCTCCACACCTCGTCCCTCTCAGATTTTGTAAGGCACTTCAGATTCTTAAACCTTGAGCCATGTGCTATAGCTATCTTTAGAAATCTCACATTGGTACCTTCTTTGCTTTTTGTGAAATTTCCAGTGAAAGTGTTCTTAAAATGAACAACATGTGCTGGGTCATCATCCAAGACTGCTATAGCATAGAATATATGGCAGAATGCGCGTAAAACAGAGCATGAGACATACAATCCTCTCCTGTCAGATATGTAATTAACACATTTTTTTTAACGAGCATCATCAACATGGACGCATGTCCTCTGGAATGGTGGCTGAAGCATGAGGAGGCATACAAATGTTTAGCATATCTGGCATGTAAATGCCTTGCAATGCCAGCTACAATAGTATCATGCAAATGCCTGTTCTCATTTTCTGGTGACACTGTAAATAAAAAGAGGGCAGTATTATCTCTAGTTAGTGTAAACAAACTTGTCTGTCTTAGTGATTGGCTGAACAAGAGGTAGAACTGAGTGGACTTATAGGCTCTGAAGTGTTGCATTGTTTGGTTTTTGAGTGTAGTTATGAGTACCAAAAAAAAAATCTACATTTGTAAGTTGCCCTTTCACAACAAAGAGATTACACCACAGTACTTGTATGAGGTGAATTGAAAATACTATTTCTTTTACCATTTTTACAGTGCAAATATTTGTAATAAAAATAATATACATTTTTATTTCAATTACAACACAGAATACAATATATATGAAAATGTAGAAAAACATTCAAGATATTTAATAAATTTCAATTGGTATTCTATTGTTTAACAGTGCAATTAAAACTGCAATTAATCATGATTCATTTTTGTAATTACGATTCATTTTTTTGAGTTAATCGCATGAGCTAACTGCAATTAATCGACAGTCCTATGTGTGGCATAAGAAGGGGCTGACCCCAACGTTTGCCGAAGCTCTCATAAGGTGGCCTCTGCTATGTGGGCTTTGTGAGGGTCAGCGAAAATGGTTGCAAAATCCTGTAAGAATGAGTCTCAGTTGGTAAACTCCAGGTGATCCTGCTCTGGAAAAGGAGAGGCCCACACCAGGGCCTCCCCAGTAAGCAGGCTCAGTACTAGCCCCACCTTAACTTGAGCTGTACATTCTCCTTGGGCTGGAGCATAAACAGGAGTCTCATTGGGTAAGGACACTGCAAAACTTACTGCAGGTACCATCTTATCTTTCCAGTAGAGGTACTCAGGGGCTTGTCAAGTATGCCATAGCTTTCCCCTGCAAGAAGCATTTTTCGTCTGTATTTGTAGTGCTTGGTCCCTCAGCTTGTGGTTTTCTGATGGAGGTCAGTGATCTGCTCTGAGGGTTCAGGGCCCATGGGGCAATGGCAGGATGAGAGCTCTAGCAGCATCCATACTTAGTGCACATGTTCAGCAACAAGTCCTGGAGGAGACCAAGATGGTCTGAGATGGTCAAGCCGTCAGAGTCCGTAACAGAGTGGTATGACCTAACGATCAGAGCTGGGGTGGAGTCAGGGCTGCAGATGGAAATCATGCCAAAGGTCAAAGTCACAATCAGAGTCTGAAGCCATGTCAAGGGTCAATCCAGAATCAGGAGCCTCGCCAAGTGTCAGGACCATGGTTGGAGTCAGTAGCCACACGGGTCAAGCAGGTATGTTTCTAATGAGACCCCAGTAGGGTTTTTGGCCCTATGCAAGTTAACATTTTTATCAATGACCTTTAAGAAAACATAAAATCATTGCCGATAATGATAAAATGTGCAGATGACACAAATATGGGGGTAGGGGGTTTAAACAAATGAAGAAGACAGGTCACTATTTCAGAGCAATCTGGGTTGCTTGGATGGGCACAAGCAAATAATATGTATTTAAATACAGCTAAATGTAAATCTATACATGGGCTAATTGGAGTTGAATAGAGGGAGACCAATGCTGGGACCTCAAGAGCAGTGACAATGCTAGGTAGCAAAAATAATGAAGGCTTTTACAGAACTGAGGGACTGTTCACAAAACATTAAGACTGAAAAAAGGGTTAAACTTGTTGGATAATTTATTCACAAATAATTTGATGAGCTACAATGATTATTATGGAGGGAACAATTAAGAGAATCACACTGCTTATTGAGGAAAGAGCACCAGACATGAGAAGAGAAAAAATATCCAGAAATATTCTCTGTAACTAGACATTTTGGGCAGTTGATGTACTGAAAACATTGGAGCATACTTTAATTGATACCCATATTTAATAAACTTATATTTTAATGCAGCACAGGCAGTAAATTAAGCTCATTTTCAGTAAACATTGATATGTAAAATGCCTTGTCTTAGAAAATTATATAGTCTTTTGAACTATAAGGCCACATATCAGATGTCTGGGCTTGATCCTGTTTACACTGCTGCCAATGATAATTTTGTCACTGTTTTCACTGGGAGTCAGTTTTGATCTTGTATGCAGAAATGGAAGCAGATAAATCCTAGAGAACAAATGACAATTTCTTTTTGTTCCCTTTCCAAGCCAGACTGCTCAAACAGGTTTGCAGAACAATGCCTGTAATAAACATTCATGAGTGCTGAATCCGTCTAGCAGTAACCCTAATAACCCATTGAATGTTAAGAATACAGAAACAGCTTCCTCAGTATCAGTGATAGGTTCACAGATGAATGATAGGGGAGCATACGTAGTTTGTACTAACTGCCAAATTGCCAATGCATCTGAATTATTAGCCTTCAACTTCCTTTCATATCATCCAACAACAACAGGAATCTCTTTGAAAACACTGACGGTTTGATTAAGGAATTGATCTAAGCCAGTGGAATTAGAAGATAAATTAAGTGTATCTGAAAATAATTACTTTAGAGTTAGTCTGACATCCATAGAGCTAAACTGGAAAAAGCCATTTTCTTCAGCACAGAATTGAAACAGAAAATTAGATTCAGCCAGGGAGAAAAGCTTACAGATTCTAATACTGGGAAACGTATGCTTACAAACCTGACAATAGGTATTGCAACAGCTCTTGGACAATTGCAATGTAATCTGTTGCCATCTCTTTTGGACTTTTACATAAAGTTACAAATAAAAAACTAGTAGCTCAATGACTTGGAAACATTTCAATACAATTCACTGGGGCTCGTATCCATTGTAATAGGATTACTATAAAACACTAAATAGAATAAAATAGACACATATCTTAGGGAATGGCTTTCAAACACGCTCTTCCTTAGTGAACCAGTGGCACATTGGAAGGGATGTGCTTAAGCTCCTAGGAAAACTATTGAAGAAATTTTCAGTACTTCCAGTATAAAAAACCTGCCACAAAACCGTACAAAGAGATTGTGTTGTAAAAACTATTATTTAAATTAGGGAAAGGATTAATCCACTATTTAGTTATTCCATATTTCAACTGTGTAATTGAGAGCAAAGTCTCACCCCACATTTTTATAAAAACAGGGTAAAATTCCAGTCTCCTCTGTCCTTGCCCCTTCCACATTGAACCTTCACCTGAAGTACAAAACCATGAATTTTTATTCATTTGTCACTCAGAAACTTACCATTTTCATAGTTTCATTTTTAACATTCCCAGCTGAAGCAAATTTTTATTGTTAAATAATGATTTCTGATTTTCAAAATCTGCCTTTTGATTAAAAAAAAAATCCCCAGGAGAAACAGTATGGATTTTCCCACACAGTTCTATGTGGAAAACTCAACAGGGAGAAATAAGCTTGATAACTCCTGCTCTAGGGAATGCAATGCAATTGTATTCAGAGACATAATGGGAATATGAAAAGCAGCAGGTGAGAAGAGAGTTGAAATATACAAGTAAAAAAAATCAAAGCCAACAGTTCATAGAATGTTGACTGACATTATGAAAAAAATATTTTCATAGGAATGTTTAAAAAACCAACCCCCGTAATTAGTAGAAAAATCCAGCCAGGCAGCTTTAAATGCCTTGCAGGAAGGAGTGTCTTCCTTTTAGAAACTCAGTGCTATTTTGTGGAATTGACTCTGCAGGGCAGGCAATCCCATGTAGGGTGGGTGAGGGTTTAAATCTTCAAGGCTGAAACTGTACTTTTTATTAAATGCATTCCAATTAAAAAAACAAACAGGAAAGGATAAAAAGAAGGGAATAATAATGAGTAATAAATACAAGGAACGTATGCTCCAGATATTCCAAAATGAAATGAATAAGCAGTTGCTAGGTTGTGGAACAATCAGGAATAACAAGGTTTGTTTATTTACATATTTTCAGATTATTGGGAACCATCAGAAAGCATCAAGTCATGCAAGAGTTACCTGTGCAACCATGTATTCTCATTCTCCCTTTTCTCCCTTCTCAGCTTTCCTCCTTTTGTTTGTTACGCTCATGTGTGGTATCATGTTTCAAACTACGCTCATATCCAGCTATTTAGGATCAGGGCCTTTGACTGCAAATGTCTTAGGTCAAGGACTTTGACACCTATATGTTTATTGGGCGCGCCATACAATGGGGGCCTGAACCTGACTGGAGGTCATGGGGGGTGATCCAATATTCTTTGAAAGTGATGGCAACACTCAATCTCTGTGGGCACTATTAGAGTACAAATAATGAACAATAACAATCAATAATTAAACCATCTTGGGCCATAGGTGACACACATATATATTTATAAATGTCGTTCATTTTTTCTTAGACGTTTTCTTGCCAATCCGTTTATTCCTTGATCTATAGGTAGGTACTGTTCTAAACAACATTGTGGAACTTTGCTTAAAACTAGTGAATCAGAGGATTAGATGACAACATTTGTTTTCTTCAATGAGCCCAGGTTTTATAGGTGAGTGATATGAAATCTTTTTTGGCAGTTCTGCTTTTTAAAAGTTGCAAAACATAAGAACTAATTAGTTCTAAAGGGAAAAGAAACTCTTTTATTTGTGAAATGCATAAGAACCCCAGAGAGCACAACTGTGGATCTCTCTCTCTCTAGGTCTCCCAGAGTTCTCTGTAGCTCTCTTTGAGGCTTAGTATAAGTAAAGCCAGCCTATTCAGGTCAATTCACCATTGCCATCTAGGGCTGTTTCCCCCTTGGTCTTTCTTTCTGGATTACTTTTCTTTTCCTTTTTGCCCATTATTTTTAGCAGAACAGTTGGCTTTTCCCCTGAGCCACTGGACCCGGTTCTTCTCTTTTAACTTTGTTCTCTAGGAGACAGTCAGTGAAGAACACAATATGAATTGATAAATAAATCAGTTTTAAAAACCTAGAAGAGCTAAGTGGTCTTTGGTGAAATGCAGGAATTCTATGGGCTATTGTATGTAGTGCAATGAGTATCAGTTACTAGAGGCAAAGAAAAGGTCACCTTTTTGTAATACAAACCTTTTCTTCTGCTGGGAAATAGCAGGCCGGTACACTGGAAGCAGAGAGATAATACCTCCTGCTGAAAGTGTTGTCAAGTCATATCACATCATTAGTTCTAAGTCTTGTTACATGTCATGTAGAGTTAAAAATAAATTTCCCAAACCCTATATGATGAGATTGAATGACAAAATGCTAATATAGCAGAATTTAAAGTACTACTTGTTCTCTCAGGGAAAAAAAATATTAATTCCTATAGGACTCTGTTTAGTTTTCCTGTCCTGTCTGCATTTAGGATTTTCCTGTACTTACCATGACTTAGATGAATCAAATGACCTGTTAGTCATGTAAGTGTTATGAAAATAGTATTCATTTGCCCTCCCAAAAGGCTTTTAGAGGACAGATCCCCAGCTGGTGTAAATCAGCATAGCACCATTGACAACCTGGCCCTAGATCTCAAGGAGCTTAGAATCTGTAGGTTGTATCCCATTAAAAAGAAGGGTTTTCTTGAGCAGGAAGAGGCAACTGAAACCACTTAAAAAAAACAGCTTAATCTTCAGTGGTCTGTTGGATTTGGTACCTATCCTTCCCTTTGTGTGCAAAAAAGACAGCTGCATGCCTTCTACAGTAGGATGCTACTGCTTAGATGTTACTGCTGGTGATCAGGCTAACAAAAGAGCAGAAGGGTCAGGAAGGCAGAGGCCACTCCTTACAAGCAAACTGGTATCCACAACAAGGACAAGTGCAGAGTCCCACACTTAGGACAGAAGAATCCCATGTACTGCTACAGGCTGGGGACTGACTGGCTAAGTGGTAGTTCTGCAGAAAAAGACCTGAGGATTACAGTAGACGAGAAGCTGGATATGAATCAGCAGAGTGCCCTTATTGCCAAGAAGGCTAACGGCATATTGGGCTGCATTAGTAGGATCATTGCCAGCAGATGGAGGGAAATGATTAATTCCCTCTATTTGGTACTGGAGAGGCCACACCTGGAGTACTGTGTCCAGTGTTGGGCCCCCACTACAGAAATGATCTGGACAAATTGGAGAGAGTCCAGCAGAGAGCAATGAAAATGATTAAATGATTAGGGGGCTGGGGCATATGACTTATGAGGAGAGGTTGAGGGAATTGGGGTCATATTAATAACAGAATAGTCTGCAGAGGAGAAGAGCAAGGGGGGATTTGATAGTAGCCCTCAACTAACTAAATCATCCCAGCCAGGGCTTTGTCAAGCCAGGCCTTAAAAACCTCTAAGGATGGAGATTCCACCACCTCCCTAGGTAACCCATTCCAGTGCTTCACCACCCTCCTAGTGTAATAGTGTTTCATAATATCCAACCTAGACCTCCACCATGCAAGTTGAGACCATTGCTCCTTGTTCTGTCATCTGCCACCACTGAGAACAGTTTAGCTCCATCCTCTCTGGAACCCCCCTTCAGGTAGTTGAAGGCTGCTTTCAAATTCCCCCTCAAATAAGATTTTCAGAAATCCTCATAATTTTTGACTTGGCTGTCTAGGTGGAGGCCTGAGGCTGGGTTACTTTAAGGGAACTGTGTTGTTGACTTCTGTGTAACCAGTGAGGTATAATAGAAGCTGTTTTGTGCTGGCTTGATAAATCTAAGTATTGGAACATCCACCAGATTTGGAGATTACCTGCCCCATTGTTTGCAGTTCACCCTAACTGAGTGACTTCAGCTGGCTCTTAAGGGTTTCCAGTCATACTGTGCAACCCCTGTCCCTTTGCCAGTTGGCACCTAGAAGTCCCTATGTCCCTAAGTCACACCCATCCTGTTCAGCAAAGCTACCACATGCAGCCAAATAAATAGGATGCCCTGCAAAAGATGATTAGCACCATCAGTTTGGAAAACTAGGACATTTTGCTTAAGGATGCTATAGTTCTCTGTCAAATCCAGTGCCTGTAGACCCTGTCCCTGAGGTTATTGTCATTAGTATAAATAATTGTAGTGAACCTCCCTCTGCTCATAAATTGTTTTGCTAGGTGAACATTTATATCCTAGCCCTGAAGGACAACCACACTTCACTGAAAGGATGCTGGATACTTTTCTACGTGTGTTCATTCTGCCTGACTAAATTACCACCTGCAATGTTTCCAGAGCATACAGTTTACACAACCTATGCTACTTTAGATGATTTACTTGAAAAAATTAATCTCTATTTTTCATTGCCTTAATGCACTGGTGATTAATTTCATTTATTTTGTACAAAGAGAATTTTCTTTTGTGAAAATGGTCCTCTCTCTTTTTGGAATAAACCTTTTCACTGCTTCAAAACTACCTGATGCTAATGGATGTTTCTACTTCACCTGTAAAGAATGACCCTGCTCATTTAACCCCTCTCTACACTATAATAAGTGTATAATAATCAGCTGAAACTGATTTAATGTGTTTAGCTGTGTAATTGCATTCATGCATAATGGAAAACTCAGCAGGGACATGCCTCTTGTGAAATAGTGGGCTGTCTCAGAAGCTACAAAAAACAGAAAAAAGTAGAGTACACAGATATGAACCATGATGTGGAGTAACCAGAATTGCTGTTTGGTTCTTTCATTCAAATTTATTGAGAGAGAAAGAAAAAACCTGAGTGTTGTGACCCACCTCTGGTTGTAGAACAGAAAGGTCCTTCTGTCTGGAAGTCATCAGATAGGACAGCAAGGAATACTGTATGCTAGTGGTTTTTCAGACTTTTCATTCTGCAAACCATTAGTTCCTTTCATAGAATCAGAATCTCAGGTTTGGAAGGGACCTCAGGAAGTCATCTAGTCCAACCCCCTGCTCAAAGCAGGACCAGTCCCCAACTAAATCAATGCCTTCCCTTTCCTCAAATGTTCAAATGCCCAAATTGCTTGGTTCTCAAAATATTTCATTCTGTGGGCCATCAGAGAGGGCTCCAAAGATCAAAGATCACTGATCTTCTAAAGACTTCTAAGGACTTGCACCTATTTATTAGGAGCAGAAAATCAATGCATCTGATTCTCTATGTTTGCTCAGAGACTGAATTTTAAATGTGGTGAGCACCTATTATTCCTGGTAGATTCAGCTGGAGATGTAGGTTCTCAGAACACCTGAAAATCAGGCGTTTTTAGAGTCTACAGCTATTCCCTAGAGAATAAAATATGCCATAGTAGTGTAACCTTGCAACATGAATCATAAATGAATGGATTAGAGATTATACTATGTGACATGAGACTGTAACAACTCTCTGTTTTGCTTTATTCATGTTATGTTTATTGAATTATGATGACTTCACATTGACATTTTTTTCACTTAATTTATATCTATACTAATAACTCTTTCCGGGCTTGAGTTTACTGCACTTTTGGCTGTAATTAGTACGTTTGAAGTATTCCACTGTAGCTAGCCTAGCACCACTACGAAGACTAACTCAAGTCACTGTTGAGTTACTGTCCACCTGCTGCCATGGGACAGAGTCAAGCGAAGGTGCTTGCTGTTAGGAGATGAACCATACTTCCATGATCCTTCGTAGATTAGCCAAACTCTTGTGCTTAAACTGAATTTTAGCTGAACCGAGGGTGTTATCAGTGATGAACTGGGTGTCTCCTTACTCTCACCTGTTGAATCAAGAAAATTTGTCCAGGGGGCCAGAAAGGGACTACTTGTGATTGATGAGGTAAAGACATTTTCTATGATTGATAATGACCTACTGAGAGATGATTTTAGCTTATCAGAACTATTTGTTTATTACAGATGTTTTCTGCCATAATAACTTGAACTGATGTCTTTCCCTTATCAATTATGTAAATCAAGATACTATGAAAAAAACTCCATAGATCAATACATCATTTTCTCTACATGCATAAACATGCATGGTATATAAGCAAGTGAATTGCTGAAAGGTAGCCAAGAGTGAATCAAGCTGCAGGTCCACTTCCCCAGATCAGTTTGGTAATGTATGGATCTTTCTTTCTATACTGTGCTGTTTAAATCTTTGACTAACACAGTGGTTCTCAAATTTCTGGGGTCAGTGGCCCTTTTTCCTGTCCCTGTGGGCCGCCGTGACTCCTGTGTGTGTCTGCCAAAATACCGCCGAATGGAACGCTTCTGGTTTCGGTGGCATTTTGACGGACATGCCGAGCACTTCACAGTGTCCACTGAAAAGCTGCCAAAAGCAAAAGGGTTCAGCTCAGCAGCACTTCAGTGGTGTAGGGAACTCGCGACCCCCTGGGAATCACCCCACGAGCCCCTGGGGGGGTCACAACTCCCAGTTTGAGAACCGCTGGACTAATAATTGTTACTTAAGGAAAGGTGATTGAGCCTAATTATCTGATCTAATATTAATAACAGAATTAGACCTTTAGGAAACAAAACAGGGCTAGGCAGGAAGTCACTAACCAGTATCTGTTTGGGCCATTGAATAACAGGGATTGTGACATGGTTGTATGTTTAAACACCGTCAGTACTGAGGTTTTGATTTGGACTGTCCCAAAAGTCTGGGTGGATAGCATACCCCAGAACTTCTTCAGTAAAGTGCCTTATATCAGGGGAGGGGGAATTAAAATAGGAAATAAAGTATTGACGTATTATAATAGTGAAATGCTAAAACAAGAAAATGACAGATTAAATAAGAAAAGGAAAATAATGTCAGCAAACAATAGAGAAATACTCAAGCATTTTGTAAAAAGATATGTTATAGATCATGGAGGTGCTTCATTCATGCTGGACACAATTAATGAAAGCAGCTCCTGGGATCATGCTTATAATCTCTTTAATTTGGAGACAAGTGAAAAAGAAAGATCAGGAGTGGAAAAGTATTGCAATGCAGCATCTTCATGTGGACTCCACAGTTTGGAATAATAAAGTTAGCTAAATGAATGACCAAATGAGGGAAATGAAGGATAATCTGGAAGAAGAAAGGGAGCTAAACAGGGCACTAAAACAACAGCTGGCCAGTGTGAGTAATTCCAACACCTCCTTTTTGACTGTGAAATGTCAAGATCAAAAGAACAGTGAAAGATTAAGTTGAGACAAGGTTGGTGAGGTAATATTGGTCCCACTTCTGTTGGCGAAAGACAAGCTGTTGAGCTTATACAGAGCTCTTCTTCAAGTCTGAAGAAGATCTTTGTGAAAGCTTGTTTCTCTCACCAACAGAAGTTGGTCCAATAAAAGGTGCTACCTTGCCAACATTGTTTCTCTAATGTCCTCGGACCAGCGTGGCTACAATAACACTACAAACAAGGATGAAATTGGCAGAGGAAGGCTGAAGATTTAGGAATTGCTTGTCAAGCAGCACGGGATCAGGGTGCAGCAGCAAGACAGGGCACTTTTGTGGATCATCCTGAGTGAGGACTAATGCAGGAGGAATTGAAGGAACAAGTCAGTTTTTAGAGGGCACATGGCAGCAACAGAGCCACAGTCCTCTGCCCTGAGCATCCCAGGATCCAGGCTCGGGGAGGATGATCAGTGGTATTATCAGGAATGGGGGATAACTGCTACTTCAATGCTTGGGATTTTGCTGTAATTTATGCATATACCAGACATGCCAAACCTGAGAAAAAAATGCAGAAATCGGGCTTGTTTTTGGCTTAACGGGCTTGTGAGTTGCTTGTTGACTAGTGGTTTGGCTTGTTGCTTGTTTGGCTTGTAACTTGTTTTTTATTTTTTTTATCAGCTCCCGTCAAGCAGGGGCAAGGGCTTGGGGGAAGCAGGGGCAAGGATAGAAGGTGTATAGCAGGAGCAAGGAAGTCAGGGGTGCACAGAGAAATCACCACAGTCCCAGGCTGCACCTTGAGGGGGATCTAGTCACATAAAGTGTGGGGTTCTTAGGGACTGACTTGTTTTGGTCTTGTTTTGAAATGGGATTAGCTTGATTTTTGGCTTATTTACCATGTGAAAGTTAGCTACTGTAGCATATACCTGTAGTTTTAAATCTTTCTTAAACTGGAGTATGATTGAATCTGGACAGTGAGTACATACCAATGTTTCATTCCCTTATGCCTATTTGTTGGTAGATGAAATAGCATCATATCTAGCACCATAGCTAGACAAAAAAACATCTCAGAAGCTGGTATCAGTCTAACCACACAACTTCAAAGTTTAGATGGTATTGTTGTCTGCATTTCAGGTTTATTTGGTATGGGATGTCAATACGCAACAGAGCAGATTTAGAAAACATAAAAAGATATGTTAGCTACTGTGAACACCAGCTACTGAGATAGTGTTCCACTCTACGACTGAGGGAACTGATGGTATAGCAACTAAAAACTGTGTTTAAAATGCATGACATTGCTAATTTGTTTAAGCAGACACAGGCAAAATTCAATGATTTGATTGAAGTTAATTAATAGGAAGCAAGTATGTAATGTATGGAAGGAAATTATTTAGCAGGTCAAATAGGGTAACAAATACATTAAGGGCGTTGAAGCTGAAAAGGTGCCAAACCTTTCTGAGGATGAACACTTAGCTAAATGGCATTGTCCTAAGTGTACAAAGGGAACTTCTGGGAATAGGCAATGTGTCCAAGCATGTAAACAAATTCCCTATAGTACTATTTGAAATTTCAGTTTGGTGATACCACATGGTAATCAAGATACATGGTATTCCAAACAATCTTGCTCAGTGTCAGGTTCTGTGTATATTTCCTCTATGGTATCTTTACTGATATTGGATCCTGACATTGCACTATTTGATAAATTAGTAACTGTCCATTAAGTAGGTTACTTAGAAGATGATATCTACAAGCAAGCTCTGGATCTACCACAGTTATTGATGTTTCACTTAGCAACACAAACCTGGATCGCCATATACAGCCTGTTGCTCCATAAAGAGGTATTGGTACATGTGCAGCTGTGTCTTCTTGGACATTGCAATACCTGTCTGTGGTCATACTGGCCTGACACAGGCCAATGAGACAGATAAGCCAACCGCTATTGTCTCCTGTCCTTTGAAGCTCACAAAGTGGCAACTCCCAGCAGTAAAGTACATAACATTATCAGTCTTCTTGCTTTCCACATTTCACTGCAATGGTGACTAGCCCTATTTGTGCAGCTGCTTTAGTCTTCGCACTATGCAAAAGTGAACAGTACAATTGCTGCTTCTGTAAGCACTAAGCAGTGCAAGAGTGAAAAGTACTAGCAGTTCTGCTGCTGTAAACAGTTAATGGTGGCACAGTGAACAATATTAGCAGTCCATCTGCCTTATACCAATAAGATATGCTCAAGGTCACATGTACAGGAAGAGCATGTGGTCAGGGTACCCATCCTCTCTCAGCCATCGCTACCTGCAGGGTGGAGTGATGGGTAGACCTGACCATGGGTACCTTCCAGGGACAGGCTGACTTCCCCCATCCAGTTCATAGTATCATGGAGGAGAGTTCTTGGCTACAAGGTGAAGCTGGACCTGAGCCTGGGCAGAGCCAGAACCAGGTTATATTGACTATTGCTGGCCATAATGCCCAGAAGCCATTCAAACATGGGTGTTAGTTGCTAGCTCTCATCACATTGCTACTGGTGCTCTTACTCTCACATGGCAGTGTCATGAACAATGAACTTGGCCATTGTGCACTCCTCCTTCTCCAGAATCCTTCCAGCTGCAGACTTGGCTTGCTGTTCCTGCTTCTGCATCTGCCTTTGCATCTTGAAGAGCCAGGCCAACTTCTTCGCAAATTCCCGGAGCATCTCCATCAGCAGATCCTCCTGTGTTCTCTTCTTTCTGCTTCTCTGGTACTGATAGTGGACTTCTGGCTGGGTTTCTGGAATGCACTTGTGCAGAGGGACATATAAAGCAAAGAAATAGTACATAACTTTTCTGTTTAGAGCAAAAAAAGGATTGGACTGTTTTTTTGACTTTGGGACAGGTCACTGTTGGATATCATTTACTGTGGCTTATAGGGGGTTGATCGTTTCTTGACCCACCTGGTGTTCAAGGTAAGTTACTTTGTTTAGGTCTATTTGACACTTTTTAGCCTTAACAGTTAGTCCTGCCTTTCTTATGCGCTTGAAGACTTTTTGGAGCTGCTCCAGATGTTTTTCCCATGATTTATAAAATACGGCCACATTGTTAAGACAGGCGACTGCAGATTCTCCCAATTCCAGTAGGAGACCATTTACAAGTTTCTGGAAAGTGGAGGGTGCATTTTGCAGCCCGAAAGGGAGCACATTAAATTTGTACAGCTCTACATGGGTGATGAAGGCTGACCTTTTCTTGGTGGATTTATCTAGTGGTACTTGCCAGTACCCCTTGGTTAAGTTCAAGGTAGAGATGAACTGGGAATGTCCCAATTTTTCCACTAGCTTATTTGTGCGTGGCACTGGATAGTTGTCTTGGAGAGTTACAGCATTTAGCTTACGGTAGTCCACACAAATGCATATTTTTCTATCCGGTTTGGGAACTAGAACACTGGAGATACCCATGCACTGTTAGAGGGGCGGATTACACCCATTTGTAGCATGTTCTGGATTTTTCATTCTAGAGCAGTTTTGGCTTGAGGAGCCACCGGGTAAGGTTGGACTTTAATTGGGTGAGCATTACCTGTGTTAATAGAGTGGAATGTCCATTTGGTTTGTCCTGAGGTGGCTGAGAATAACGGTGTGAAGCTAGTGTACAGCTGCTTGATCTGCTGTTGCTACATACATCCGAGGGTTATTGAGTGGTTTACCCTTTTCACCCCACCATCACTTTTTCCTTCATAGTAGACACCTTCAGGCCATTTAGTGTCGTGTCCTCCCTGGGCTGTAAACTGACAAACCTTTAATTTTCTGGAATGAAAGGACTTCAGAGAATTAACATGGTACACTTTAGGTTTGAGGTGAGGAATGCTCTGAGATACTTAACTGCTTCCGAGCGCTCCTGGCCCTTTTTATGATGCTTCCATCTTATGAGCCAGGAGTGCCTTCAAGACCATGACCTGGTTCCCTACTTTGATGGAATGCTTTCTGGCATGTTTATTATACCAGGCCTTTTGCTCTTTCTGAGCATCTTTTAGGTTTTCTTTATCCAGGGCTAACGAGGTTTGGAGGGTGTTTTGTGGACAGTTTACAAAGTCCAGAATTTTAGTTCCTGGAGAAGGCATAAACCCCTCTCATTGCTGCTTCATCAGCTGTAATTACCCCTTAACCTCGTGGCCATACACAAGTTCAAATGGTGAAAACCCTAAAGTGGGATGTGGGACAGCCCTGTAGGTAAAGAGCAACTGCTGCAACACTCAGTCCCAATTATTGGTGTGCTCATTTATGAATTTAAGGTAAGTGGTAAGGAATGGCTTTCCAAAGACTTTTCATGGTCTCTGCCAGGAAATTAGTTTCCAAATCTGTAAGGATGTCAGAGGGCCAACCTACCCAGGCAAAAATGTCTGTTAATGCTTGGCACACACTTTTAGCCCTGGTGTTGCCTAGAGCTACTGCTTCTGGTCATTGGGTGGCAAAATCCATGAAAGTCAGTATGTACTGCTCTCCTCTAGGTGTCTTTCGTGGGGAAGGACCCAGAATATTCACAGCTACTTGCTGAAATGGAACGTTAATTATGGGGAGTAGCTGGAGAGGGCTTTGACCCGGTCTTGGGGTTTTCCCATTCTTTGGCACACCTCACAAGATTGGACATAGGTAGAATAGTTCTTACTCATTCCCTCCCAGTGGAAGGACTTTCCCAAATGGTTTTTGGTCCTGTTTACCTCAGCATGTCCACCAGGATGATCGTGGGCTAGGCTCAAGAGCTTTATCTGGTACTTGGTTGGAATTAACAATCGTCTTTGAGGAGAGTTTTCTTGTGTAAAATCAGGATGAAAGGTAATTTTACAGGGTAATAAAAAGATTTAAAACAGAAGATTCCCCTCTAGGCTCAACTTCAAAGTTACAAAAACAGGAATAAACCTCCCTCTTAGCATAGGGAAAATTTACAAGCTAAAACAAAAGATAATCTAATACATTTCCTTGCTATTACTTACAATTTTTGTAATTTTTGTAATTTTAGATGTATTATTTTAGTAAGAGCTGGTTTACCTGCTTGGTCTCTCTCTTTGTCCCAGGAGGGAACACAACAAAGAGAACAAACAAAACCTCCCCCGCATTTGAAAGTATCTTCTTTCCCCATTGGTCCTTCTGGCCAAGTGCCAACTAAGTTAATTGAAATGATTAACCTCTTACAGGTAAAGGAGGGCGCGGCGGGCACCGCCAAGCAAGAAGCAACGTCAGTCCGGATACCAACAGGGAGCAGAAGATGGACTGGACCCCACCGGCAGAGGGCGCCCCACAGAGGGCTGAGCTAATTCCCAGCCGTGCCAGTGAAAGGCGCCGCAGAGGTGATTCCCTACCCCATCACAGTGTGATTTTATGCTACCCTTAGCTGTATGACAACCACATACAGCTGAAGTTGCTAAAACTGCTTCAGTTCAGTTAGTATAAAGTTATTTTATACTGTGATCCTGCAAACAGTTATACTTTATGCATATACGTAATCCTCATTTTTACTTCAACATCACTACTCATGTACGTTAAGTTAAGTACATGTATAACTGCTCGCAGACTTGGGATCTAAGTGCAGTTTCAGAATCAAATTGTTAAGGAGTCAGAGGTGGTACAAGGTTCACCAGGAAAGAAATATGGATCCTTTCTCCCCAGAAAACAAGCCCTGCAGTTTCTTCTGGGAAGATGTGCTTGTAACATGTAAACAACTGTTGTGGAGTCCACACCCCATTAGAATAGCAGAAAATCTGGAATGCTGACATCTAGTTACAGTCAGTCAGTGGTACCATTCTGCATCTTTCCTTGGATAATGAAAACCCTGAAGCATTGAAGTGGCTTTAGTTGAGATATATATATATAAGAAAATAACAACAGGTTTTACTGAAAAACCCAGATGTCCTAGGTACCAAAATACCTGACAAGAGTAACTTGATCCCTCTAGTAGGAGAAAGCATGGGATTTAGATGAAAGACAAAGAAAACGCACATTGAGTCAATAGCACAGCATCTGAATGCAGAATAGTGAGAAGAAAAACCATGTGTTTTTACCATTATATGAACTTTTTCCCTTATAATTTGGAACTATTCCAAGCATTCCCAAGTAAAGCAGCCAATGTTAACTATAGTGTGAGTTGTCATGGAGCAGAAGTACACATATGTATCTGTCACACAGATGTTTCATTTTGTATTGGAAAGTATTTTCCTTTTATGACTCTAAAATATTGCAGTGAGGTTGAGGGCTATCCACATATTTTGGAACAGCTTGTAGAATATGAAAAGCTATAGAATTATTTCCTTTTGTAAATCACAGTGTAACTCCTTTCTATCCAGTATATATGCTCCATTTCTAATTTACTGTTAGTTTCCCTGTCCTTACCCACTTAGTTTTTCAAGTATGCTGCATTTAGTTGCTAGATTGTTCTCCCTGGGGTATCTCTGGGTATCTCTGTTCACCTGGGGATCTCTGTTCAGCATTTTAAAACTAAATTGAATGCTTGTTTTTGAAAATAATGTAAATTATTGTGGGGATGTCTTACCTGTGTGTATCACTGGAGCTCAGGCAGACATTTAGGAGAAGGGAACACTGTTATTGCAAAGAGTGCAAATATCCCGCTAACCTTCTCACTGCCCTTTCCTTCGTATACCTCATCCTTCAAAACAGGAATTACAGGGGAATGCTGATCTAAGATATTTTCCACTTGCATCATTTCTACTTCATTAAAGAAAAGTAGATGTTTAAAATACAAAGCAATATAAACTCATTAAGGTACCCAATACACAAACACAGTACCTGAAGCAGTCAGTTTCTGCAAGCAAATGTGCACACACAAAATTTTACTTCTGGACAGAGGCCTGTTAATGTGAATTGGCCTTCCCCCAGGGGTAAGGGTCTATGCATGTGGACTTGTTCAGAAAAATAAGCTCCATGAAAGTAGAGCATATACATATCATTTTTATGTCTCAAAGTTATTACATTATATGCGATTTTTATCTTATAATCTTTCAGGAAAAGAGAAAGTTCTACACAATCATAATGAAACAAAAGAATTCAAAACTAATAAGAATATGGAGGCAGATCTAGCCCCTGAGATCCCCTCGCAGCAGTCTTCTACATATGAATCTCCTCTCTTCATGGAAAGGGTCAGAAACAGGTCAACAGCACCATTCCTCTCTTTTCTCCATCCCCAGACCACATGGATGCCCGTCTATGTGATCTGAGTTCTATGCCACGAAAGGGTGGAGACAGAGGGTCAGCTGAGGAGTGAGTAGGCCGGGGTGGGCCTTCCCTCATATGACTAAACACAGGATAGGACAATCTGGGGATGGTATCTAACACCAAAAAAATAATGTAATGTCCAGTCAAAACATAGAATAAAAACTGTGAATGAGCGAACTACCATGAGCCCTCCTCTGGCTGTTACTCATTAATTCGGTCAACGTACTTGTGACAGATTTGTTTATGTCCTGTTTGTATCTATATCAAACTATAAACTCTATTTAATTTTGAAAGTGGGATTTTGATTATAAGGCTGTACTGTCTTTTTACGTCCATCTTGCACTAGATTCCAAGACAAGTAAGCAAGAGGCCAACAATGCAGAGCAATCAAGGGTTGTTAACGTGGAGTGTCTCCCATTCAAATGCAAGCACTTTAAGAAAATGAGTGCCACCCAAGGACTCAAATCAACTAAATGAACTGGTAACCAAGCAATGAATCAAGCAATGAGACTTGAAGTCACTAAGGAGAGTCACATAACTGGAACCCAAGCGGGACTTACTGGCCATTTGAGAGGAAAAAAGAGAGGACCAGGAGCAAAAGCAAGTAGGCTGAGTAGGAGGAGGCAGACAGGACCCCCTGAAAGGACATTGACCAAATCCCTAAGTGTTCTTGGAATTTGAGGAAACTGAGGCAGGGATTTGTGTTCATGTTTTATTGTTTTGCCATAGATCTGTATATTTCTTGTGTTGTCTATCAGTAAAGTGTGAATGTGGGTTAGAAATTCCTGTACAGCTTGTGTGTTATTTGCTTACACTGTCATATTGTCCCCAAAGGGGCAAATAGTAAACAAGACATCTCACAGCTTTGGTGAACTCTGGGAGTATGCATCAGCTACTGGGGCTGCATGTAAGAGCTGGCACTAGATTCAGGACTAGACTCCTGAGGTCTCCAAGGGGGTGTCAGACACAGGGTCTGCATCTGGAATGAGTCCCTAAAAACCCAGAAGGAGAGAGACAGTGCATAAAGTCTACCCAACCCCAGCAAATCTAGAGCACCTGGGACCCAAAGTTTGGGTCTAACACAGCAGCCTGGTGAAGCTTATTCAGGGTAATAACAGTAATCTAGAGTCCTGTGGCACCTTACAGACTAACAAGTGTATTAGAGCATAAGCTTTCATGGGTAAATACCCACTTCGTCGAATGCACCCACGAAAGCTTATGGTCTAATACACCTGTTAATCTATAAGGTGCCACAGGACTCTGTCACTTTTGCAGATCCAGACCAACACGACTACTTCTCTGATACTGAACAGTAATCTATTATTTACACAAAGAGCCATATCACAAGACATATAATAGACAATATTATTAGTATCCTCATCAGACAAAGGGCAAATATTGAGCTACACCAGATGATCTGTCCCAAAGTAATTAATGTTGTTGTTTTGCTTTACTTTTTGGTTTGCCAGCATAAAGGCAGTTTTTTTCCATGTCTGGAAAGAGGAGGCAAGAGGGTAGTAAAGTCTTGCAGTTTGTTGTCATTCTACCATGCCACTCTTTATGGGGTAAGAACAACACTTCCAAGCCTTCTTAAAGCCTTACTGTTGGTGCCTAAAATACAGAGACTATACAGTTCTTATAATGGCTGACAGGGTTTAATTAGGGATAGAGGCAGACTTTAGCTATGTCTACACTATGAGCTAGGGGTACGTAATGGAGTCTACAAACCCTATACTGAGACTAGACAGAGGGGGAGGAGAATTTCTCCTATTTACAAACAACAAGCTTGATCACACCCCCACAGAGCTACCAGAGCCAGCAATCAGGGAAGTAGACGCCCACAGTTGCAACCAATAGAGGCAGACAGGCCTGAGATAGCAATGGAGTGATAGCCAGGAGACTGCAAGCCCTGAAATTGAAAGGCTGATGGACTTACTTAAAGGGAAGAGTCCTCCAGCAACTGACCTGACTGAGAACAAACTAAAGAGGGTCATTAGAAGGAGCTAAGACTCTCAAGAAGGATCACACCAAGACATGGTGACAGGGTCTTGTTCCCCTGGTTATGTATACATACATATGGTAGTTCAGTGAGTGCTAGTGCAAGTACAAATAGCCATGGTAGCTTGGGGAGTGGCAACACCGCTGAGGCTGGCTGAGTACAAAGCCACCTGAAACTGGCTACATTGCTATTTATACACACCGTAGCTTTCACTGAGCTGTCAAGAGCCTGTGTACACATGCAGAGGGATTACCTCCCTGGCTCATAATGTAGACACCTATCCCAGAGGAAAACTGGAAGCAAATTGATACCAGTTATTGTTTGTTCAACACTAAAACGAAACTGTTCAGTATTAGGGCATATCCAGAATGAAACTGTGACAGAACCTGTCTCTCCTCAGCCTTTCCAACAATCAGACGGATCATCCTGTTAATATTATTTCATTTACTTGATGTCATATAAGATTGGAGGGCAATTGTAAATTGGGTTTCCTGTGACATCAACAATCTTGGGCAGGTGTCCAAAGATAAGTGTCCAAATCTTGCAGCAGTCAGAATCAGTTAAATTAACCTGGAAGTATATTTCCCTTGGTTTTATATATTTCAATATTCTATATTTCAATCTGAGTCTCTGCCGGCTGATTTATAAATTCTGGACAAATCTCTTCAGGGACTGGGATTTCAAGCTACTGAATCTGAGCACTTCTGATACTCTGGAGAACTATTCTAATTGAGATTTACTGGTGCAGTAATATTTAAGTGTAACTCCAGATTCTTTTTGTGAAAAGATGTCCAACACTGTTTCATTCAACAGGGTTCTTCCATCCGTTGCAATGCCAGAAACGTTATTAATTTTTATGATGTATTATTTTGCATAGTACCATTGAAATGTATAATAATGCTTAACAGTAATACATGAAAACAATCCAATGATAAGAAAAAATTGAAAACTTAGAATTAGAATGAATCATGCTCAGGTGAAAGTCATCAGAGAGAGATTTTCATCAAAACAGAGACTATGGCACAATCCTGCAAACAGGTCCATATAGACAGACCCCTTACGAAGTCAGTGGAGCTCCATGTGGACACAGAGCTTTGCCTGCATGAAGCATTTTGCAGGATTGAGGCCCAGATGGGCAAAGTAACAACACTTAGAAAGCTCAAATGGCAAAAAATGAGGAAACCAACTGCCTAAAAATAGTGAATCATACTTGTTGTATGGTGGCAGGGTGGAGGGGGATGCATGGGGGTGGAGGTCACAATTATTAACAAATCTGAATCCATGGTTAACATGAGTGAGAATTCAGGCATGGCCAAGGGCTGAATGGGCCATAAGGAACACCAAGCCTCAAGGATTGCTCCCCCACTCCATATATTTAGACTGAGATTTGCAAAGATACCTAAGGATTAGACACACAATTCCCATTGGAATTAATGAAAACTGTTGGTATGTCTGCCCTAAAACATTAGGTCAAACTTATACAAGTCAATTTTTTTGAACAGATTGTATACATTTGATTGTTTGTTTCCCCACTAAACGTGCAAAGTTGGGGGAATGCATTCACAGTACTGAGGCTAGCATTGACTCTCGGAGCAGTGCACTGTGGGTACCTATCCCACAGTTCCTGCAGTCTCTGCCACCCATTGGAATTCTGGGTTTAGCTCACAGTGCATGATGGGGCAAAAACATTCTCATAGGTTTTCATGGGTACATCTCGTCAGTCACGCCTCCCTTCATGAAAGCAATGGCAGACAGTCATTTCATGCCTTTTTTCATGCTGATGCCGTACTGCTTTCAGCAGACGGTGCAGTATGACTGCTTTCCTGCTCTTCTGGTGCCATGAATCCATTTTACACGTCCTCTCGTCCTTCTGAATAAATATCTATTCTTGTGGCATCGTGCTCTCCTGCTCTTGCCTCAATAGCAAATTTTTCCATGTTGTCTGTCATGGGCTCCCAGGAACACGTGTTCCTCATCGGGACACTGTTGTCATCTGCTGCTTCTGCTGGCACTCTACTCTCCTGCTTCCATGAATCCACTTCTCAGGTCCTCTTGTCCTCCTTAATAAATATCCATTCTCATGGCATCTGCTTCAGGAAACTGTCATCACCCACCGCTTCCGCTGGTATTCTGCTCTTGCACCGATAGCAAATTTCCCCAGTGATTTCACAGCAAGCATGCAGCCCCACTTAGCTCACTGCTGATGTTGTGAGCATGTAAACACCTCATGCATTATCCTGCAATATGTGCAGAACCTGCAAAAGCAGATGAGGACGTGACCACAGTGACTTGTGACTTTGTGACTTGCTTTCCTGTGCCCTGAAGTGCAAGAATACCACAATGAGAGCAGCCCTCACAGCTGAATTACTGTTGGGGATGTTGAAATGCCTATAGTTATCCTTGGGAACCCAGCCTATGCCTTAATGCCATGGCTCATGAAGCCATTCACAGGCATCTTGGACAGTAGTAAGGAGCGGTTGAACTATAGGCTGAACAACTGCAGAATGGTGGTAGAGTGTGCATTTGGACGTTTAAAGGCTCGCTGGTGCAGTTTACTGACTCATATAGACCTCAGCAAAACCAATATTCCAATTGTTATTGCTGCTTGCTGTGTGCTCCACAATATCTGTGAGAGTAAGGGGAAGAAATTTGTGGTGGGGTGGGAGGCTGAGGCAAATTGCCTGTCCACTGATTATGCACAGCCAGATACCAGGGCGATTAGAAGAATACAGCAGGACGCGCTGCACATCAGAGAAGCCTTGAAAACTAGTTTCATGATTGGCCAGGCTACAGTTCTATTTGTTTCTCCTTGATGAAAACCTACTCCCTTGGTCCACTCTATTTGACTGTAAGCCAACTGCCCTCCCCCTTTTGATCACTGCTTGCAGAGGCAATAAAGTCATTGTTGTTTCAAAATCATGCATTCTTTATTAATTCACACTAATATGGGGAAAACTCCCAAGGTAGCCTGGGTGGGGTGGTGGATGAGGGGAGAAAGGAAGGACAAGGCCACACTGCACTTCAAAACTTACTGAATGCCAGCCTTCTGTTGCTTGGGCAGTCCTTGCGTTCTTAGGGGTCTGGAGGAGGAGGATCTGGAACTTAGGAGGGTGGGCGGTTACACAAGGGCTGCAGCAGCAATCTGTGCTCCTGCTGCCTTTCCTGAAACTCCACCCAATGCTGAAGCACGTCGGTTTCGTCCCCCAGTAGCTGCAGCATTGCATCCTGCCTCCTCTCGTCACACTCCCACCACCTCTCTTCTCAATTGTCCCTCCTGTTCTCATGTTCATTTACCGCTTTCCTGGATTGTAACATTGTTTGTCTCCATGCATTCTGCTGAGCTCTTTCAGTGTGGGAGGACTGCATGAGCTCAGAGAACATTTCATCACACATGAGGTTTTTTTTTTCCACCTTCTAATCTGCGCTAGCCTCTGGGATGGAGATGATGGGGGAGGCTTGAAAGATTTGCAGCTGCAGATGGAAAAAAAGAGAAAGTTGTATTTAAAAAGGTATCCATTATTCTGTAAAATGTTATACTCTTTCACGGTGAACCAAACTATTCACATTACATAGCACGTGTGCTTTCAGTATAAGTCACATTTTGCATCTTATATTGAGTGCCTGTGGGTTTGGTGAGAGAGATCACACACGCAGGGCTGGGCAACAGAATTCGGCTTGTAGGAGGCCATGGTAAGCCATAATCTTTCGGCTTCTTCAACCTTCATAACGTGGGAATGATTTCAAAAAGCAGTGCCCTCCTTTCCCATACCAAGCAAAGCAAAACTTTGAGTTGGCTATTTAAAAGAAGGTGCTGTGGTTTTTGGGTTAATGTGTAGCAGAAATCCAACTAACCCCCACCCCATCCAATTCTCTTGGAGGATTGCTTCACTCCTCCTCCCATCGCGTGGCTGGTATCAGGGAAGATCCCTGCTAGCCAAACGTGAACAGCTCAGCATGAATGCCCCCTCCCCCCTCCACCCCATGTGGCTAACTGCGGGGAGGATTTCTTTTCAGCCACAGGCAAACAGCCCAGCAGGAACGACCATCTCAGAATGTCCCCTTAATAAAATTCTCCTATTTCAACCAGGTGACCATGAATGATATCACTCTCCTGAGGATAACACAGAGAGATAAAGAACAGATGTTGCTTGAATGCCAGCAAACATGGGGGCCATACGCTGCCAGGCTTTGTCATGGAATGATACCAGACTACTTGCTACTAGCCTGGCGTGGGAAAGTGTCCTATCATGGAGGACAAAATAAGGCTGCTCTCCCCAGAAACCTTCTGCGAAGGCTTTTTGAGTACCTCCAGGAGAGCTTCATGGAGATGTCCCTGGAGAATTTCCACTCCATCCCCAGACACGTTAACAGACTTTTCCAGTAGCTGTGCTGGCCATGAATGCATCCCAAGTCCTCAGGGCAAATTAATCATTAAACATGCTTGCTTTTAAACCATGTATTATATTTACAAAGTACACTCACCAGAGGTGCCTTCTCCGGCTTCATGGTTCAGGATCCTGCCTTGCCTGAGCTCCTTAATTTTCAAGCAGCACTGCTGCAGGTCCATGTTGTAGCCTCTGTCCATCATGGCCTTGGAGACTTTGGTAAAAGTATTGGCATTTTGTCTTTTCAAACGTAGTTCTGCCAGCATGGATTTGTCTCCCCATACAGCGATCAAATCCAGCACCCCCTGTTCGGTCCATGCTGGAGCTCTTTTGCAATTCTGGGACTGCATTGTTTCCTGTGATATTGGGTTCTGCATGGTCACCTATGCTGATGAACTCACCACACTAGCCAAAGAGGAAATGAAATTCAAAAGTTCCCGGGGGCTTTTCTTGTCTACCTGGCTAGTGCATCCAAGTTGAGAGTGCTGTTCAGAGTGATTACAATGGAGTATTTTGGGATAGCTCCCGGAGGCCAATACTGTCGAATTGCATCCACACTAACCCAAATTCGACCTGGCAATGTCTATTTCAGTGCTAATCCCCTCGTCGAGGAGGAGTACAGAAATAGATTTTAAGAGCCCTTTAAGTCGAAAAGCATGGCTTGGTCATGTGGAACGGTGCAGGGTTAAATCAATATAACGCTGCTAAATTTGACCTAAACTCATAGTGTAGACCTGGGCTGTGTGTCTAAATCCCATAGATGGCTTTGTTAATCTCAGCGTTGTGTTTTCAAAAGAGAAATGGAGGGTCAGCTTCACCCTGCCAATGCAGAAGGGTGTTGTTGTCATTAATTTATTTATCCATAAAATAGTAAGTAATAGTATTGATTCTGTACTGATTGCATTGCTATACTGAGTCAAAATTTTCAAACCTGGGTCCCTAAATTAAGCTTCTAAATCCCACACACAGGCACAGAGGATAGAATTTTCAAAAGAGTCTGAGGCCTGGTCTACACCTAAAATGTAGGTCATCTTAGATATATGGCTCAGGTCTGTGAAAAATTTCATGTGCTGTGTGATGTAGTTAGGTCAACATAACCCCCACTGTAGACACAGTTAGACTAAGAGCAGAATTCTTCTGTTGACCCAGCTACCGCTTCTCCTGTGTTGACAGGAAAACCCTTTCTGTCAATGTACGAAGCAACTACACTACAAGCCTACAGCGACCCAACTGCAGCACAATAGCTATGCTACTGTAGCCACTATACTGTAGACATTTCTGACTTTTAATGAGACTTATGGTCCTAAACTACTTAGGTTCTTCTGAAACTCCCATTCCTAAATTACTTCTATGTAGGTGTCTAAATGTGTACTGAGGAGCCTAACTTTAGGCACCCAGGTTTGAAACGTTAGCTTTAACTTGTATTACTCTATGGACAGCCTCTTATGTTTTGTGAAACATTCTTATATTCTATTTATATATCTCACTGTTTATAGTTGTTTTGTGAATAAAACTCATTAAAAATCATGGTAATATTTTCTCAAAGAATGAAATTCATGGAATCTATGACTCCCATGTCAGGCCTGACAAAAATTTTGCCTCAGCAACAAATAACTAGTCTCCAATATAAAATAATTAAAGGAAACATCAGAAAATTCTTTTACCAGAGATTAAAATAGTCTATACAACCAATAGCTGAAAACATTCTCTTTTAATGTTAAACATAAAACAATCCACTTTATCATATTTGTGATCAAAGGGGCAGACTTGGGCAAACTCTGTTAATTTAGCCAGCTGCAATTCAATTTTCTGATTTCCGCACTGACTTGGTATTGAGTCAGTTAATTCCAATTTTTGTTTGGTTACTTCATTCAATGAGATAAAACATCTTTGGACAACTAACATGTAATTTCTAGTCAAGTGAAAATGTACATTTCTGTCATGAGGATTAATGCTCTTTTAGATTAGAACAGTTATAGGTACAACCACTACTTTTGTTGCCTAGCCTGAATAATTAGTTGCATGTCCATATTCCTGCCCTTTTACAGCCCTCTGACTCGTGAGCCTCCTTCTGTTTATAAAAATGTACTTACACAATTAATGTCAAATTCTGAAAATAATCATCCTCTCTTTTATATGAGGCCAATAGTGTCATATAAGGGCAAGCTATAGCAGGAGTTACATTGACCTTGAAACTGTTGAGCACCTGAGCTAGAGATAGCTGGCATAAGCATGTTAGAACCTAAAATGAAGGGCACTATTGTGAAAATGTTTATTGATATAAGGAACCGATGTGCTGCATTATTTTACACAGCTCTTGCTTGGAAACTCAAGCAACATTATTTGTTTTATTGCACTTTTATACATTTTTCAATCTAAAATTATATAAATCTTACTTAGCCTTGTTGCATCAAGCATTTTGTTTCAAAAACATGACACAACTGATCATGGGCTGTGATCTACTGCTTGCTTTTGTAGCTGCTTTTTAAAGAATGATTATAGAACTATGGTAATGTGGCACCAACAAGAACTGTGCATAAATTTCAGAATGCTATCCCAAACTAGACAAAATTCATCTGGCAGTTTTATTACAAAAGCCAAAATTTGGGACAGGTTTGACTAAAACTTGACTGAAATTCATGGAGATTATCGTTTTTTCCATTTGAAAATTTGCTTTCAAACCTTAAGCTCGCATAAAATGGAACAAAAGAGTTTCACAAAACCCCTGTGAACCAATACCAACATGTATTATGCAGCTTTATCCCTACAATAAACATTCAATAGTACATAAAAAGTGGAGCATATGACATAAAAATATGCATCTGGGGAAGTGCATAAAAAACTTTGTAGCATAAATCATGACATAAATGAATGTACATGACACATAGCACCTGCAATGCTATTGTGCCTTAGACAACCCATGAGCATGCACGAAGGTGCAGACAAACTTATATGTAGAGTATCAATGTGTGTGATTGAGAAAATGTCTTTCATGATGTGAAATGACATGAGGGGATGTCATGAAAAAGACACTCACATGCTCAACTCTAGTACATAATAGAACGTGACAACCTCGAAAAGAAAAGTTAGAAAAGACAGACAGAAAGCAAGCAAGAAAGAAAGCATTAAAGCCTTCCATTTTCTAAAGAGCTTAATTCATCCAAAGGCTGCTCTTGAGAGCTGGCTGGGCTACTTTGTTGTTATTCCCAGCAGAATAATTGCTCCTCAATGTTCCAATAATGGTTAATTGACTATGAAGTTTGCAGCTATTACATCTTATGTCCTCCTGTGCTTTTATAAACGTCTAAATTGTCATTGATTACAAATTATTCTAAAACTAGGATAGAATGTAATGTACCTCCAGACACACTTAAATTACAGACTGTACGCTCTGGCAGTAATCAATATTATGTGCAAAACTAACTGTCTTTTTATCCCGTGAAACTAATGTATTGTCAGAGGGAAAAATATACACAACAAAAAATATGAGCCTAGCATTTAGGGTCAAAATCAATTCTGTTCCCTTCTTCTGGCCACAAGCCTCCGCATGATTTATAAAGCAGTTTATTACTGGGATGAGGAAAAATTATTTATGAACTCTGAAACCACAAATGAAAAATAGCTATGAATAATGGAATTCCATTAAGAGAGAATGCTTTTATTTTGTCCTGTTCTTAGATGCAGTCCTGCAGAGCAGGAACTCCAGTTTCTGCCCATTATCTTCTCGGAGCACGTGAAGATCGAGCTGTGGATTTCAAAGTTAACAACATCCTGGAACATTTTTACCACAGCTGAGAAAGAATGCCAAATAGATGGGTGTCTAATAAAATACTGACAGCACTCTCTTCCCCAGAGGGTATGAACTTTCTTCCCTTTAGTGCACCAAGTCTCACCCAGAAGTCGTAGTATTTTATGGTTGCAGCAACTCTCTTTCTTGTGGAAAAAAAAAAAAGGTTTCCGCCTCTTGGGTACAGACTTTATACGACCCTGAATTGACTTGAGATGATGCAAGAGAACAAGCTGTGTAGAAGATGTTGCCGAAGAGAGAGCTTGTGCCAGAGCAACACAAACAGCATTAGCAAAGGAAGAAACTAGATTCATAGCAGCATGAGCATTAAACATTTGGAAGGTTAATTGCAGGGGAGACTTTCTTTTGAGACAGTGTTCTTGGTGTGTCCCAGTTTCCCCCTCCTCTCCTGTTCATACAGAGAGAATGCAGAGTCAAAACAGCAACATTTATACTTGTGAAAAGTTGTTTTTTTTTATGATCTGTCATCTTTTATGGAATAAATTAGTTAACACAACAGCTAGTGCTACATTCTGGGTTTGTTTTCATGGTGTAAAGTTTGACTTCTGTAATAATCACAAGTGTATTTTTATGAAATCCCATAGGAAAAAAACCCAAGAAATAAACCCAACTTTTTTTCTCATAAGCCTTTTTGAAGTGATGGAAATATTAACTGGGTTTCAAGAAAGATAGTTCTAACTCACTCACACAATGACAGACAACTTAAGGTAGTTGGCGAGGGATAGCTGGGGGAAGGGATACCTTAGTGGTTTGAGCATTGACCTGCTAAACCGAGAGTTGTAAATTCAGTCCTTGAGGGGGCCATTTAAGGATCAGGGCAAAAATCTGTTAGATGATTTAATTGGGGATTGGTCCTACTTTGAACAGGGAGTTAGACTAGATGATCTCCTGAGGTCATCTAGTCCAACCCTGATATTCTCTGATAAGTAAATCATACTTCCAATACTGATATTCTATGATAAGTAAATCAACATCACTAAATTTTGTCCAACTTGGATCAGGGAATTGTATGTGCCCAGACATCAACGATCCAGGAAAAAGGGAATTCAGTTACAAGCTAAGTAGTGGCAGAATGGTCATGGAGTGTGCATTTGGTAGGCTGAAAGCTTATTGGCACTGTCTATATCCCCATCTGAATGTCAGTGGCAAATGCCATTTATATAATTGTTAACTGATGCACACTCCATTGTGTGTGTGAGGGTAAAGGAGAGTGCTCCTGTCTCAAGTCAGCTCAGGACAAGTCTGGCTTACAAACTGTGTACAGGCAGTTGGATCTCAGCCACATGCACACTGGTCCTGGTTCCCAGTAACAAGGGAAATTAGGAATGTCATATGTGCACCCATCTTGGCAAAGCCCAGAGGCAGAGGATGACAGAAGAAACAACTAGGTTGTCATCCATTTTGGATCTAGTTTTGACCAATGGGGATGAATAAATTGTGAATGCAAAGGTGTCTGGAACTTGGGAGGAAGTAATCAGAATCTGGTAGGTCACAGAGCTTTGTGATGGTTTTGTTCCCCTGTAGCCAAAGGCCACTAGCCATTCATTTCTGTGATATCACACACATCACAGATAATTACAACATGGCACCTCCACTGGGTTATCACCCAGAGGGGTGGTTGGTGCTGTAGAGCATAGCAACTGAATTGCAGTGTGAGCACGGGGCAATGTTTTTGTCTTAAATATTCACTCTTGTTTATAAACTTGTTATTAGGAGCACTCAGTCTCTCTTAAGGACCTTTTGAAGTGTATAGGGACAAAATTAGGAAAGCCAAGACAAGGAATGAGTTACAACTCATTTTATCTCGTATTTTTCAATACAAATTTAAAGGTAGACCATATATATTAAAGCATAGCATTTATAAAGTGCTTTATACATTCAAAAAAATATACAAGTTAAGATCTAAGTTCTGTATCCTGCACAAACACAATTCCCACTGAAACCAATGGGATTTTGGAGTGGGAAGAGACTGCAGGATAATGCTTATTGCTTAATAAACTTCAGCTGGCAAGACATGTTAGTGACAACAAGAAGGGATTCTACAAATTTGTCAAACAAAAAACAAAGATCAGGGATGGTGTGGGCCTGCTTCTCGGTGGAGAAGGTGAGCTGGTGACAGAAGATAAGAAGGCAGAACTGCTCACTGCCTACTTTGCTTCAGTCTTCACACAGAAAATAGCATGTGTCTGGATGACTAGCAAAGTTATCATAGATAATAAAGGGGAAGAGATACAGATACAGTAAATAACACATCAGAGATCTTCGGACTAATTTGAATGAATTCAAGTCAGCAGGGCCTGATGCTATTCATTCCAGCGTGCTGAAGGAATTAGCCGAAGAAATCTCAGAGCCACTGGCAATAATATTTGCAAACTCATGGATGACACGAGAAATCCCAGAAGACTGGAAAAGGGTTAACGGGCGCCCATTTATAAAAAGGGGTATGTGGTAGGGTGGTTCCCCACCCCCTGGGGAAAAAAAGGGCTGAACCAGGCAAGAGGCTGCGCAGACCAGCAGCCAATCAGGGCAGAGGGAGAGGCAGCCAATCAGGGCCGAGCTAGGTCTTATATAACGTCTGCCCAGGAGAGGAGCAGCCAGTAACTCCCTGGCTAGCAAGGGAGAAGGACAGCTCCTGGTATAAGGAGCAGTATCTTGGACAGAGCAGTGCTGGGCAGGCTTGGGGGAGCAGAATGGAGCTCCGGCCTGTTACCTACCAAGCTGCGGCCCATGCTAAAAAGGGTCGAGAAGGTGTATAGGGCCAAAAGGGGAAGTGGCCCAAGGAAGTTAGGGAGACAAGAGGGGAGAAAAGAAGGGCAGAGGGAGGCTGCTGCTAGAGGGTCCCTGGGTCGGAGTAGTGGGTGAGCCTGGGTCACCCATCTTCCACCCTTGACTTGCACCTGGCTGTTGAAGAGAGGAGCCGAAACACACCGCAACCTGCCACTGAGGAAAGGTGCTAGACTATAGGGCTGTGGTGGGCCACTAAGGCAGGTGCAGGCAGGAGAACTACTGTTAACAATGCTCCCACCACCGGAAGGGGGTGAGACCTGAGTAGTTGGCACTGCCTGAGGGCAATGTCCTGAAGCAGAAAAAGCTACTGTCCAGAGGAGGATGCCACCGATAAGGGAATAACATGGGTCCCAGGGCAGCAGATCAGATGATAGGCTCAGAGGATGGGCACTGAGGATGCTCTGCGGCGGTCAAGAGCGACCTGCAGGAGACGCCAGCGGTGGTGAGTCAAACCCCATCACAGGGTAAAAGGAGGAGCTTAACATTGATACCTGGGAAGTTACAAGAGCAACATATAAAACATTCCATTTGCGAACACCTGGAGGATGAAGGGGTGATCACTAGTAGCCAGCATGGATTTACCAAGAACAAGTCATGCCAAACCAGCTTGATTTCTTTCTTTAACCAGGTAACTGGTTTGGTGGATAGGGGAAATGCAGTGGACATAATATACCTGGATTTCAGCAAGGCTTCTAACACAATCCCACATGACATTCCTATAAGTGAATTTTGACCAAGCATATCTGTGCTGCCATTGAATCTAATATTTCTACTACACCAGTATAAATTTGCTGCAATACGCTTATGGGACTAAGAGGCAATTCAGCTGGAAATTGGCTGCATTCTCAGTTGGCATATAGAGTTTCCATGCAAAGAAAAATGCAACCCATGAACACTGCCCAGGCCATCCCATGCCACCCTGCCCTACCCTAGCCCCAGCATCACTAGAAAATCCTGCCCCTGTGCTTCCCTAACAGCAATGAAAGAGGCAGGGGAAAAAAGAGACAAACCTGAACTTTGTTTGGTTCCCTGAAGTTTCTTATCAGCTCCACAAGCTCCTCACCTCTCCACTGCCAAAGTACACTGCACTGTGTTTATCCAACCACCTGACCTTCTCCCTTCACAAACCCTCATCCCCAGTTTTCCCAGCTTGTTGCTGGGAGAAGCCAGGAACATGGACAGCAACAATTTTGTAATCTTCCAGGGAGAAGGGATTGTTGTGACTAACTGCCTCAGGCAGCCAAAGTGTTCTACAACTGGATTCTGTTCCTTTCCCCTTCCTGGACCTAACCCCCTTTCCCCATAGCTCCCATTTGCACAGCTCCCATTTGTAAGAGAATGGTAAGATTGTGGGGGCGGAGAGGTGGCAGAAGCATTGAAACTGTGTAATCTTCCAAGGGGCAAAAGGCAGTTCTTATTAACTTTAGACAACCAACTATATGTTTTCTATAACTGTCCCATCCACAAATAAGACCTTTCTAATGTCCTTTTCCTCCTCCGAGTCTGTGTGACCCTGGGACCTTTGCTGCCTGACTGCTGCTGGAGAAATACACAGATACAGGGGCACAATGATTTTCATTAATCACTTGTTTTTAAGAAGTAGTGTTAGCCAAATGCATAACAGTGCTCCATCAGAAATCATTAACATTGTTTATTTATAATGGTGTCTTGCTTGGGCACCATTTAGGGGTAGAGCCAAGTGGAGGATGGAGAGGGCAGAAAATGGAGGAACTTGGTTAGGGAATGGGACGTGACAATGCCATGGCATCAGCACTGCAGTTAAAACACACAGAGACGTAGCATGGCATGGCATATTACACATTGAGCAAAATGCAGTGCACAGTACTTCACATAAATCTGGATCTTAAAATTAGGAATGTAGCACCAGAACAAGAGGGGATATTGGTAGGGAGGGTAGGGGCCATTGTAACTTACCAGCCTCGAGTTTCTGTTCCTGCAGCAGCTTGAGGTCCTTCTCAGTTTGTCAAAGGGGACTGCCTCAACTGGCACCTCAATGTAGAGGTGTTCCTTGTCCTCTGGGCCTTCCTGGACAACCTCAATGGTCCCTACTGCCTCCTTACCCTGACCCTCATCAGCCTCCTGTCAGACAGTGAGGCCGGTACGGTTGAGGAGGGGATTGTGAGCCACTTCAGACTCTGTATTAGGAGCCTGTGACCCAAGGCACCCTATTTGTTCATACCATACATATCAGTGCAATATTATTTGTACAAAATATGCCAACTAATAACATACCAGTCAATAATATCACTGTGAAATCTATGTGGCAATACTGTGTGTGGAATTATGGCTCTTTACTAAAATTATGCTTATGTTTGTGACAAAAAGGTCCAGGGGAGTTGATGAATAGATTTTCTTCAGATAAAGAAAGAGGCCAATACCTCAGAATAAGTGTGACTAAATTCAGTGGCCTATTCATTTGTAGCAGACATTACAGGAAGAGAGCACTTATGTTGTAAAATTAAGGCAGAAATCATTACAGAGGAGTACACCAGGGAATACCTTAATCAAGGTGGAATCAGTCCCCCAGGGAAGGCAAGAGATTGAACTGCAGGGATCCATTTGACTCTGGAGACAAAGGCAGATTTTGAAATATAAGGACACATAGAACGATTTTGGATGATCCCTCGCCTGAGGAGACAGGGAAAACCAGTACTTTGGAACCTGTGGGGATCCTGGCTAGAAGTTTGCCAATCTTCCTTTCCCAGCAATAGTTGGCTAAGAACCTACTTTGGACAATGACTGTAGCTTGTTAAATGAGGTCTTAGCCACTAGAAAGTGTATTTTTATTTTTGTTTGTTTGTAACCATTTCTATTTTTACTCCCTCTCTTTTGTATCACTTAACCTATGTCTACTTGTTAATAAACTTGTTTTAGTAAAACTAAAACCAAATGTAGTGCTGTGTTTGAAGAGATGGCTGTGTTTACACAAGTTAAGGCAATAATCTGTAATGTACCGATTCTTGAAAAGAGCAGCAAACGTAATATCTTCTGTGAATGTACAACAATAGGAGCTGTGCATTGCAGGGAGATTCCTTAATGAGGTCAGGGGCTGGTGTTTACTGATTGTTCCCTGCTAGGCAAGGTTTTGATTGGCAGAGTCTCAAAGACTTTGCTGGGGGAAAGACAGACTAGTATGGCAGGGAGCTGACAATCTAATCCCCAGAAAGCTCACTCTTGCTAAGGCAGAGCACTAACATGATGGTGCCTATCTCTGGGTATCCCCAGCAGCATGTTATAGAGCCCTTTACAGAGTACCAGGTCCAACCTCTCTTAGAAGGGACATGTACTACAAGCCCTAGTGGAGCGACTGTTGGAGTCTTTTGCTCTGTGGTAGAGGAGCCTCACATGCTTGATGCATTCCTGGCATTGGGCTGGAGTCCACTCAGTGCCTGCCTGCTCCAGAGCTGAGAATTTCCTGCCTCTTTGGGAGAAGTCATTGAGAACAGTGTACTCCAACCGCACATTGACCAGCACTTGAGTGTGGTCAACAGTCCAGGTGGCTGCTCTTGGAGTAGGATCCATTGTATTGAACTGTAAAGAATGCAGCAGCAAGCTGTTCTAATGTAATCCCCACAGTTCACTACTAGCAATGAAAATAGGCAAAGATCTTTTTGCTTGGGGAAGGGTCAGGCAGAAAGGGGTTCAGTGAGTTGTGGGAATGGGGATGGAGGACTATTGAAACTTGATAACCTGATACATGCCCTTACCCCTGTCCACACTACAAATTGGCATGACATTTACTTATCTACACCCCTCAGGCACATTAGCTTACTAACCCTGCACTTGTCTTAACACACGTGTTTCTGGAGTTTAGATGTGGACAACAGGGGGATTATGGTATGACTACACACAGGGGCATGTGTACAGTTGCTCATGTCTAGACATACCCTAACAGTAATTTTTCAATCCTTATTTTTATTGTTGTAAACATGCCCTTTCCCTGCTCACTGATAAAGAAATTTCACTTTTTTTTGGCCAGGGGGCGGGCGGGCAGCACCTGAGACTACAGAATGTAAATAAGTTACACATCATCAAACTTCACATTTTTCATTCATGATGTTACCAGTCATGTTTTCTCACTGTACATAATTCAACTTGCAAATGCCTCAGTAGCCTCATGGTTTCCTTGGCACCTGTCACATGTTGTCTTCTTGCTGAAGATGTTTAGTGAGTTATTATTCTGAGCAGGGGAAAGTCCTTAGAAAGTGTCTTCCAACAGAGTGCTTAAGCCACAGATCAACAAAACATAAAAATTGTAGCTAGTAACAAAATATGACTTCCTGAACAATGGTCTAAGGTAGGATACCAATATACTGTACCTTGCTTTAGCTCTCACACAAATTATCATTACTGCTCCCATATTCCTAAGATCACATATTACTTGTCTTTCAAAGACATATGGAGATCATGGACTTGATCCAATGCTCACTGAAGTTAATGGAAAGACTCCCATTTACGTCAATGGGCATTGGATAGGACCCTAGATTTTCAAGCTATTTATTTTCAAATAGATTCTAGAGACTTGTCGGTGTTGTGAACTAGAATGCTGAGGCAGTACTGGAACTATTCATTTCATCTACCATGCACAACAAAAACAAGAAGTACTTTATGAAAGACTTGATCCTGAAATGAGTTCCACACAGAGCCCCACTGAAGTCAATGAAACTCTGCATGGGCCAGATGTAGGAGTCGGGCTTAGATTAGCTGCTTTTAAAAGCTTAGCAGGATGTGTTTTTGAAGGGGTGTGTGTGACTGAAATACTTTTATGTTGCTCTTTGAAGTAGGACCTCCAAAAGTGGTATTTCATTACATTTATTGCATTAATACTGGTACATCTATTATATATGACATTTGGGCAGACAGCACCAATAAATTGTAGAGGTAAGAAGTCAAGGTCTGTAACTCACTAGAATAGCTGCCTTATGTGAAGTTGCCCAGGTCCCTCACAAGTGAGGGTCAATATAATATTGTCCATCCCAGGCCTTGTCTACACTACCGGCTGGATCGACGGGTAGAGATCAATCTATTGGGGACTGATTTATCACGTATAGTCAGGACGCAATCAATCGATCCCCAGCGGCACTCCCGTCGACTCTGGAATTCCAGCTCACCAAAAGGTGCAAGACAGAACTGATGAGGGAGTCTGCTGTCAACTGCTGCTGCCGTGAGGATGGCAGGTAAGTCGACCTAAGATGCATCGACTTCAGCTACGCTATTCATGTAGCTAAAGTTGCGTAGCTTAGGTCAACCCTCCCTGCTAGTGTAGACCAGGTCTCGGTGTGTGTCCATTTTTTATCAACAAATGTAAAGCTAAGTGTTTATATGGTAAATTTTGTTTTGAACGTATCACGTTTTAAAAGTGAATCCAGCATTTGTGAAAGGCTCCAGATTGAGAGTTCTGGAGAAATGCGTCTTCTAGATATTCACAGAACAGGGGCAGCAGCACTATTAACTGCAGACTCAGTCCTTTTTTGGCGGAGGCCACAGTTTGGATTCACCGAGTCATTTAGTTGGCAAATCTTTTTAATACTTGATCTCTGCTGAAACTGCCAACAAGGCATCAGTGCCAATTACAATAGCAGATTGTGTGATGTGTGCACCTGTCAACTCAGAGCTGGACTGAGACCACCATCTTCGTTTCAGTTAGGTCACCAAACAGCCTCACTTGGCAGAATGCCATGGTTGACAAGCCTACCTTAAACTGAACTGATATGTGACCATTTTTCTTCGTCAATATTCCTTAACTTTCCAAACAAACAGAGAGGCATTGGCCTGTGCCCAAAGAAGCCAAAAAAGAATTCATCAAAATATCATCTCTTCAAGGAGAGAGAGACGTATACAGCTTTGAAGGTAAGAAGATTAATTTGATGAATTTATCAACTTATGATAATGCTAGCTTCTAATAATTTATGATCTATGATTATTCCCAACAAAGAAGGGTTCTACTGCAATGTCCATCCACCTGCTTACAAAAAATAATTGCAATTTATATGTGTATGCACACGAGTATACACACATAGCTCTGTGTGTGTATATGTGATATACATGTGGGTATGTGATACATGTTGGTGTATGTGTGTAAAATGTAAGTCAGCTAAGGGGTGGTTGTCTTTTGTTTACAAGTATTTCAAAAGTGTAAACTCTGAGGATGAAATGGTGATAGAAGGGATTTTAACTCAGAAAACTCAGAGAAACTTGAGCTGATTCCAGGCCAGGACCCTTCATCTCCTACACATTAACCCTCTTCCCCAAAATGCCCTAAGGAATTCCCTCTCTACATTTAAAGGACCCACTGCCACCACACAGACCCCAGGACCATACCCCATACAAATGCAATGGTGGCAAACGTGTGTCTGTATTAGGAGCAGAGGCAGTGCAACTGTAAATTGTTAAGTAGGTGTGAGACAAATTCTGGTCTGACTTACAACCCTTTTGAGCCAATTAAATTCAATGTGTGTTCAAATTCAAGGGGTGTGTGTTGGGGCACAATTTGGTACTAAGTAAATAAATTTATAGAGGCCTAAACTGGTTTAACATACAGGGGTATATGAAAGAGGCAGAAGAATGTGTAAGTTACATTCACCCTCTATAGTCTCAGTTTGATTCCTGTGAATGTAGAGCTCCAAGAGGGTGTCATGAGTATAATATAAGACATGTAACATGTAATCTAATATAGTAACAGGGTAATATAAGCTAAATACTCAAAGACAAAACTGTTTTGCACAATTTGCTTTGAGTTTGTGAGGTCCCACAAATCTAGAACAGCAAGTGAACCTCTAGGGATTGTGTACCTTAGCAAATCAAACTAAAATGTTTGGGTTCATCAGAACTGTGTGAATCTTACAAAACCTGCCATATAGCTTGCAGTAAGATGATGCATTAAGGAAAGGACAGTTTAGGATGGCTATCTGAAAACTACACAACAGTCAGATATACTAGACCGTGGAATAATCTCCCCAAAGGCACTCTGAACACCATTACATGAGATATTTCAAACCGCACTGAATAGAGCACTATTATTCTATAAGGAACAAGCCTGCAAACCCTAGCAATAGGATGGACTACAAGAGCTAAAACAGCTTTTCAAACTCCTGCTTCTTTGATTCCAGGATAATTTTTTAAAACATTAATAGTTGCACACCTGCTGTTTGTTGGCCTTGAGCAAAATCTCAAAGTAGCTTATGAATTATGGAAATCGATCCAGTTGTCTTTTCTATTTTAATGTCTCTGACTTCTATTACAGAAAAGTGAAAATCATCACATAAAACTTAACATAAGACCTGGCTGACCTGACTTCATGAATTGTAAGGTAAGAATATTATACATAAGAAAATAAGACGAGGAAGCCTTTGTTGCACCTTAGAGACTAACCAGTTTATTTCAGCATAAGCTTTCTTGGGCTATAGCCCACTTCATTGGATGCATAGAATGGAACAGAAGTAAGATGCATTTATACACACAGAAAGAAAAGAAAAGGGTTGTACATTAGCATACCAGTTCTAAGAGTCTGTCACGGCAAACCTGGCGGTTGAACTTTGTGACTTTGTCCTCACCCACAACTATTTCACATTTGGAGACAATACATACCTTCAAGTCAGCGGAACTGCTCTGGGTAAAGCCGCATGGCCCCACAATATGCTAACATTTTTATGGCAGACTTAGAACAACGCTTCCTTAACTCTCGATCCCTAATGCCCCTACTCTGCTTGCGGTATACTGATGACATCTTCATCATCTGGACCAATGGAAAAGAAGCCCTTGAGGAATTCCACCATGATTTCAACAATTTCCATCCCACCATCACTCTCAGCCTGGACCAATCCACACAAGCGGTCCATTTTCTAGACACAACTGTGCTAACAAATGATGGGCACATACACACCACCCTATACTGGAAACCTACTGACCGCTACACTTACCTACATGCCTCTAGCTTCCATCCAGGACACACCACTCGATCCATTGTCTACAGCCAAGCTCTAAGATACAGCCACATTTGCTCCAATCCCTCAGACAGAGACAAACACCTACAAGATCTCTACCAAACATTCTTAAAACTACAATACCCACCTGGGGAAGTGAAAAAACAGATTGACAGGGCCAGAAGAGTACCCAGAAGCCACCTACTACAGGACAGGCCCAACAAAGACAAAAACAGAACACCCTTAGCTGTCACCTTCAGCCCCCAACTTAAGCCTCTCCAACACATCATCAAAAACCTACAACCTATCCTGAAAGATGATCCCTCACTCTCACAGATCTTGAGAGACAGACCAGTCCTCGCTTACAGACAGCCCCCCAATCTGAAACAAATACTCACCAGCAACCGCACACCACACAACAAACACACTAACCCAGGTACCTATCCTTGTAACAAAGCCCAGTGCCAACTCTGTCCTCCTAGCCATTCAACTGACACCATCATAGGACCTAATCACATCAGCCACACCATCAGAGGCTCATTCACCTGCACATTGACCAATGTGATATATGCCATCATGTGCCAGCAATGCCCCTCTGCTATGTACATTGGCCAAACCGGCCAGTCTCTATGCAAAAGAATAAATGGACACAAATCTGACATCAGGAATCATAACATTCAAAAACCGGTAGGAGAACACTTCAACTTCCTGGCCATTCCATAAAGACTTGATGGTGTCAGTTTTGAAACAGAAAAACTTCCAAAACAGACTCCAACGAGAAACTGAGGAACTGGAATTAATTTTCAAATTGGACACAACTAACCAAGGACTAAATAGAACTTGCGAACGGTTCACTCATTACACTAATTGATTGCATTTCCCTAGTTAATTTACCTTCTATAGTTGTATCTCTCTACAGATACAGAGATACAGATACAGTTGTCAGACACAGATATCCATTTCAAAAGGTACTTTTTTCTCCTGCTGATAATGGCCCATCCAAATTAAACAGCCTCTTAGAGTTGGTATGCTAATGTACAACTTTTTTTTTTTCTTTCTGTGTGTATAACTGCTTCTTACTTCTGTTCCATTCTATGCATCCAATGAAGTGGGCTGTAGCCCACGAAAGCTTATGCTGAAATAAACTGGTTAGTCTCTAAGGTGCTACAAAGTCTTCCTCGTCTTATTTATGACTACAGACTAACATGGCTACTAATCTTAAAGCATACATAAGAAAGGATTTGAAATATTGGAAAATAAATTTAGAAAAAACAACATATTTCTGCTAAGAGATTGACTAAAACATGAATCAGGCATTTCAATCACACTGTATTCAAAAACACAAACATATCAATTTGATTACTTATTGTTACAACATTTATGAATGCTGCTCCATGCCTGAAAAAAGGTATGTAAAATCTCGTTCTTTCACACTGAGCTGCCATTGTTGATATGTATATGGAGATTTCAGTGTGAATTACCTTTAGGAAATGCCACATGAAAAGATTGCAAAGCAAAATTTTCACCTATCATTTGCAAACAGCAGCAGAATTCTTTTTGTTATTATGTGAGCATTCTGGGCCTGATCGTATCCCCTTGCTCAGGTGGAATAATAACCTCATGCCACAGATAGTTCCATCGATTTAATAGTCATATAATTGGAACGACTGGTAGAGTAAAGTACCACTCCAGCTGAGGAACAGGGGCAAAATCATATCCTTTATGCATAACATTTTTAAGACTATCTTGGCTACTCAGCACACTATTTTTCATGCAGGTGAAAGTTAATGAACACAATTTATGAAATATGAACCTACAAAAATCAATAGCTGTCACTATTTAGTAAGGGTATCAATCAAAGGTCATCTTTTCAGCTCCAGCCTACTTAGTTATTTAATGGATAGATCCAGAGTATTTATTTTTGAATCTCTACAAAAGAAATAGTAATGCTATCAAGATTTATCTATTGTTAAATGTTCATGTATAGTTGTAAATACCAAATATGTATACTGGGTTTATAAGGAAATGAACTTTTTTCAAAGTCTAAAATTCACTGTAGTCTACAGTAATTCTGCAACTGAACCCTATTCAGAGACTATATAAAAGAGTCAATATTTGTGTAATTATATTCTGCCTAGCAAACGTCCCTTTGAACTTACAATTTTCTTCTTCATTTTCTGTCCTAAAAGTTTGTGTAGACCTGCAATTTTCAACCTTTTTGATCCATGACCCAGAAAATGGAAAAAAAGCCCATTATCCAACAATACTTTGCAAGTCAAACATTGTGGCTTGTGGGTCATAGGTAGGGCCCTGCCAAATTTATGGTCCATTTTGGTCAATTTCACAGTCATAGGATTTTTAAAATAATACATTTAATGATTTCAGCTATTTAAATCTGAAATTTCACAGCGCTGTAATTGTAGGGGTCCTGACCCAAAAAGGAGTTGCAGGGGGTCGCAAGGTTATTGCGGGGGGTTGTGGTACCGCTACCCTTTCTTCTGTGCTGCTGCTGGCAGCAGTGCTGCCTTCAAAGCTGGGTAGCTGGAGAGCAGAGGCTGCTGGCCAGGAGCCCAGTTCTGAAGGCAGAGCCAGCACCAGCAGCAGCACAGAAGTAAGGATGGCATGATATGGTATTGCCTCCCTTACTTCTGCACTGCTGCCTCCTGTTTTGGGCCGTAAGTCAGTAGCAGCCACTCTCTGGCTGCCCAACTCTGAAGGCAGAAATGCAGAAGTAAGTGTGGCATGGTATGGTATTGCCCCCTTGCTTTTGTGCTGCTGCTGGCAGGGCGCTGCCTTCAGATCTGGACACCTGGCGAACAGTTGCCATTCTCCAGCCACTCAGCTCTGAAGGCAGTGCAGACGTGAGGGTGGCAATACTGTGACTCCTCCTAAAATAACCTTGCGACTCCCTTGCAATTCCCTTTTGGGTCAGGACCTCCAATTTGAGAAAGACTGGTCTCCTCCATAAAAATCTATATAGTAAAAGCCAAAAGCCCACAAAAGACCAGATTTCACCCCAGGATCCAGATTTCATGGTCTGAGATAAGCTTTTCATAGCTGTGAATTTGGTATGGCCCTAGTCATAGAAGAAATTATCAACCATTTTGTGAGTTGCAGATTTTAAAAAGTGGAGGTGAGGATTTGTGGGGTGAATGTGGCTTGAGTGGGGAGGGTACCTGACGCTGCTGGGGCTAGCAGCTGGAGATGCTATGGTGGAGTGCTTTTCCCTCTCTTCACCCCTTGAAGTGCCCCGCCTCGGAACTGGAACAGAGCCCTGGGGAATGGAGGTGAAGGGGAAATTGGGAAGGTGGAAGAATTTCTGCCTGGAGAGGATGGGGCAGTGACGAGGCATCTACAGTAGTAGCAGCAGTAAGAAGAGGAGGGAGAAAGTTCCTCCTAACGACCGAATGATTTTGCAGTTCTCATTTGCTGGTGCACAACCCTCTGGGTCTTACTTGAACCGTTTTTGGTTTGTACCCCAGCTGCTGTTGTAGAGTAACTCCACTCTGCAAGATGACAGATTCAACCACTCTGGGTGGGAGGTAACTTCACTGATATAAAACCAGAACTGAAGCCAAACTAGCTCTAGGTTTGTAAATTCGATTTGGGAACCTTTGGGATGAAAGGTGCTATGGAAACTATTATAAAAGAATTGAAATGGTCATAGTCTATCCTTTCCTTCCTCAGTGTTTGAGGTATTCTTGTGTCCTGCAAATGAGGTAATACTGGTTACCAGAGTGGATGCATCAATTTCTTTTCAGAGCCATTGGATACTGAAAACTATCTGAAGTTTTTGCTAGTTTTCCCTACAAGTGTCACATTCATGTCACCCTTGATCAGCATCAGCATCTTCTTGTTTCTCTCTATGGTTCCAACAGAAGAAAGCTGCACTGACTGCCTCCCACTCCCTAGGAAACAAATAACTATACTGAAGAGTCAAAGTACTTGTCGAGTTTGTCTTGGTTTATGTTACTGTGACAGTTTCAACAAATTGTATAAACATTTACAGTACCATCACCTTTAGCATTATACAAACTGTGAAGTAACTTTCTCCTGCTTTGCACCAAACAGCAAGGAAGTGTTAATACCAGGGCTGTAAACACCTTCTATTCTGCAAGTGAAGAAGAGCTGGCTGGCAGGATTTTTCAGTGTCGTTTACTGATTTTCAGATGTAGGTATGAGTATGAAATTATTTTTTTGTTTAACTGGGTTTGTCGAGGGCTTTCTCTCTACTCCTTACCACAACTCCACTCACTCTTTCCTCTTCCAAGACTATTTGAGTGTCAGCTACCAGCCAGGTAAAAGACACAACAACATGCAGATACATTTTCACAGGTTTGGGATTTGGACTGCATTGTCCTTCTCCAGGCATTTTTTGCTAAAGTAGGTTGACATGCTAATAGATTGAGCATTTCTATGTAGTTCCCCTTCTCCATCCAGTTACCTTCTTTAATGCCCAATCTGCTTACAGGTTTTGATGGACAGGTCTGGGTTCTTTGGATCCTGCCAACCACACAGCAGGGTGTATCATCTTTATTTTTCCCTATGAATTTATTTGGCAGTGCTTCCACTCCCCTCGCTCCTTCCTGGCAAGGTTACTAGGGTAACTTAGAAAGAAAATTCTAACCACAGGGTAACCCCCACTTACTTGCCAGATAGTTGGAGACTCCCAGGAAATAACACAAATACATACAATGTATTCAACACAATAATTATATTAAACAGGAGATGAATCATAGAATATCAAGGTTGTAAGGGACCTCAGGAGGTCATCTAGTCTAACCCCCTGCTCAAAGCAGGACCAATCCCCAACTAAATCATCCCAGCCAGAGCTTTGTCAAGCCTGACCTTGAAAACCTCTAAGGAAGGAGATTCCACCACCTCCCTAGGTAACCCATTCCAGTGCTTCACCTCTCTCCTACTTAAATTTTTTTCCCTAATATCCAACCTAAACCTCCCCCATTGCAACTTCAGACCATTACTCCTTGTGCTGTCATCTGGTACCACTGAGAACAGTCTAGATTCATCTTATTTGGAACCCTGTCACGGGGCAGCAGAGGCTTCCTTCCCCTAGTCCCAGTGCCCTGTGCTCAGGCTGGTGAAAGAAAAGGTCTCAAACCCTCCATTCTGGTGCTTCACCCATGCTCTTTTATTTACAGTGCTGATATAGTCCCAAGTTCCCCAAAATCAGACCCCTCACAGACCCCTCACCAGGTCCTCTGGCCCCTTGAGGCTTGTCTCAACCAGCAGAGACAGAGCTAGGTACACCCTATCCTCCTGCCTAGCTAGCCTCCATCTCTGAGTTCTTCCCTGGATTTGTACTCTTCCCCAGTCATCAGCCCCAGTGGTTCCACCTGGCTCAGTAGGTTGCACTGAGCCTGCCCTAATAAGTGTCTTCAGCTGGGCTCCCTGCTCAGGGTTTTAGCCTTTAACCCAGTCACACTGCAGAGAAGCAGGGTCTTTAGCAAGCAGCAGAGGTTTTTAAAACCTCTGCCCTGCGACAGACCCCCTTTCAGGTAGTTGAAGGCTGCTATTAAATCCCCTCCTCATTCTTCTCTTCTGCAGACTAAATAATCCCAGTTCCCTCAGCCTTTCCTCAAAAGTCATGTGCTCCAGCCCCTTAATAATTTTTGTTGCTGTCTGCTGGACTCTTTCCACTGTAATATAACAGGTGTGATGGAGTCAGACCAGAAGGATATAAGAGAGTGTTGGAAGGCAGGTACATTAGTCTCAGGATGTGCAGGTCCCTGTTCCCTGGATAGCCAAACAAAGGCTATTCCAGGCCAATCAAGACACCTGGGGCCAATTAAGAACCTTCTAGAAAGGAGTAGAAACAGCTAGCCTGATTGGGACACCTGAAGCCAATCAGGCACTGGCTGAAACCAGATAAAAACCTCCCAGTTAGTCAGGGGGGCTGTGGGTGTCAGGAGCTGTGGAAGGAAGTAGTGCTGTTGGTGAGACTGAGTGGTGGACAACATATCATCCAGAAGGAAGAAGGCCCTGAGGTAAGGGTGAAGTGGAGTTTGAAGAAGTGGGGACTGCTGTGGGGAAGTAGCCCAGGGAATTGTATTGTGTTTTGTGGATAAAAGGTCAGCCATCTTAGCTGATACTATTAGGGTCCCTGGGCTGGAGCCCGGAGCAGAGGGTGGGCCCGGGCTCCCCCCCTTTTCCCCATCTTCCATACTGACCTGTGATGAAGGTAACTCACTAGGTGGTGACTCTTGCCAATTATACTGAGAAAGGGAGGTCACTCTGGGGCCTAGATGAGTTTCTGAGGCCCCTAAATCTGCCAGGAAGTGCAGGACCCACAAGTACAAACTTGGAGCTTTGTCACACAGGGTAAAACACTGTTTTTAGGGTCACCGATGCCCACACTGATAATACCTGTGACTTTCCCCAGTCATGAGACCTGGTGTAGCAAATGTAAGCTCAGTGTTCCATTGGTACCCATACTTTGTTGGTGCTCTTGATGACCAATGACCATCATAACTCCTTTGAAGTGATTTAGCAGTGTTGCTGACTGGGTTTAGTATAGCCCAAAGGACTCACAAGTGGGAGGAGGTGGTAAGTCCCTCCAAAGATTCAATATTTAGCAGGTTATAAAATCCCCAAGCCCTCACTCCCTGGCTTGAGGACACAGTTCAGGGAGTAGGGGCCCCCCAAAGCAATTTCCCCGACTAACTAAAAGATGGTACACTCACAAACTCTATGAATGATCCTCAGGTTCAGAGATGACTCTGCACTCCTCGGTCACTGTAGAGGGGCTGATCTCTGCTGGCAGGGATCCTCTTCAGGTAGCAGTCAGACTGCTTCTGGTCCCAGGATTTCCCTTGACCACAAAGGGGTAAAGGGCTCAAGGTGCAGATTACACAGCTGTACTAAATCCAAACTGTCGTCTCCTAGCCCAGCATCCAAACACGCTCACAGCAAGCAGTAGCCCTGGAAAAGGGGACAGAGCAGAGCTGACCATGTGGTGACTGGTCTCACCTAGGGAGATGGAGGGCAAACTCAGCCTGGCTGGAGAAGTTTCCCAGCAAAACTCTACAAACTGGGAGTCATCAGTGGAGAGGGAAAAGCCCAGTGGATGGATCTGCTGTCAGGTTCCTAGAGGCCTGTTCTCAAGGGGAATCCTGCATGCAGGCCTGGGACTCACCAACTCCCCACACAGTCAGTCCTGCCCTTTCCCTGGCTGGCTCCAGACTGACTCAAAAAATGGCTTCTCCCTTTCCTGAGCTCCCTGGGAAAGGTCTCTCAGTCTCTATTAATTGCCAGGTGGACTCTGAGTCTGCCTTGGCTCCCCCTCCGAACCTGGGCCTCTCCCTGAGCTGTCAGCAGACAGAGCCCCAGGACTCTGGGTAATCTCCTTGGGAGTTACATCTATTTTAATCTGCTTTGAGCATTTCTCCTCTGCTGCTTTCTCTGATGCCATTTTTTCCTACAGGATCACTTCTGTGAGGTACAGCTTCCTGGATCCTTAGGTCTACATGTTGTCATCCAACCCACAGGACGGGCCTTAGATAAGAGCCTTCACTGAAATATTCTGACAGAGGAAAAATATAACTAGATACAACTAGGAAACCACAGAATTATCCCACGTTTCTAAAGCTTTTCACTGTGGTTCTGACCCACATCTGCACCAACGCTTGACTTTAAGTAATGGTGTGTTGTATTAAAAACACCCATTTCTATACCTGAAAATACTCCATGCATGCCATGTTCAAAATAAACACGCAATACTCTCACCCTCGTATTAGCACAATAAAGGTCCAGTGATATGTTTGCTAGCATTGTTCTGCAATTCTATAAATACAAGATGCCAGTCTGCCATTTAATTTAAAACTTAACATGATAAAGTTCAACCTCTCAGAGGAATCAGTACTGCACCTCTATAATTTAATAGGAGTTTTGGCATTAGCTTCAGCTGGAGTAGCAATAGGTCCATGGTTATCAGTTTTCAGTTAAGAGTTCAATAAACTTTGGCTGTGAACACTGGCATATTTTCTTGGCTGAATTCTTGAATAGATATAGTAGATAGTATAGGATATAGTATATGCAGGCCATCTTCTGCTACTTAAAAGCAATATATTTTAAAAAGCATCTGCCTCTGCCTTCCCTTTCCAAAGATCGTTAAAAGAATGGGGCATCTGTTTCAGATGGTGTAGGAAAGAGCTCTTCAAGTGCTTTCTGGGCATAATGTGAAATCCTCAGACAGGGACATTTTCAGAAACTTTATGTACTTTTCAGTTCCTTTGGAATTCATTACATTAACTTTCACATTTTCCAACTGCCAAACTAATGAACTTAATAAATAATACAAGCATTTGTTATTTCATTTAAAAAAAAGACTGCCAATGAAACATTAAGACTGAGAATTCAAGCACTTAGAAATCAGGAGACAAAGGAAGGCTGGGTTCACATTGTAGTTAAATAACTGCTTTAAGGGGTCAGGATGTAGCTGTCTTGGCATGAACTGTAAACATTATCTTATACTGAGGCCATTGGCATGCAGTAGATATGCTTTCATTTTCTATAGGTTGTATCCTATCTCCCTGGCCCTCATAGAGGAATATGGGCCACAGCCAATGCCCAGTACAGATGGGAAGCTTGCCAAGGCATAGGGTTTGTCTACACTTCCTGGAGGATCGATGCTGCGGTGTTCGATGCATCAGGCTAGCAAAGACCCACTAAATCGACCACCGATCGCTCTCCTGTCGACTCCTGTACTCTACCTGACCAAGAAGAGTAAGGTGAGTTGATGGCAGAGCATCTCCTGTCAACACTGTGTAGTGTGGACCCCACGGTAAGTAGATCTAAGCTACATCGATTTGAGTTACTCTATTCATGTAAGTCAGATTGAGTAACTTTGATTGACTTTTCCCTTTAGTGTAGACAAGGCCATAGCGTAATTTGGTTTTATCAGTCTACTCAACAAAAGCTAGTGGGTTTCTAACCTCATGGGAAATCCTCTGGGCATACAGAGCAGTGGGTTTGCCTGCTGCCAGTGTATCCCCCTGGTTTTTGAAAGGACCTCATGGAAAGTTTCCAAAGGCTATATGGACCCTTAATGCACCAGAGATGGCATGACTTCTCTGCATTAGCCTAGTGTTAGGTATTCTTGATATTTTTGTAACATTTTTCATTGTGCCTAGAAAGACTTTTTGAAAGGTCAGATAGCTTTAGATCCCAGAAGTAAACCTTTGCAGATGGTTTAAACTTATAATACAACAGGGTCCCTGTCGCACGGCAGGGGTAAAACCCCTAGAATGCCCAGCCTCTGCAGGTTAAACCCTACTTGCTGTCAGGAGGGCCAGGAGCAGGAGCTGGCAGTAGTCGGCAGGGAGCCCAGCTGGAAGCCCTAAGGAGGGCCAGCTCACAGCACCAGGCTGGGCTAAATGGCCGCAGCTGAGGCTGGGAGCTGAGAAGGCTAGAAAAGCCCTGACTCATACTCAGCTGGGGAGGCCAGGCAGGGAACAGGAGGCTGCTACATTGTCTCCTTGCTGCAAGCAAGGGACCTCAGGGGCCTGGAGACCCAGGAACCAAGACAGTGGGGTGATTGTCGGGGGATTGCGGCGAGCACTGTTTGTTGCACTGAAGCCAAGATATAAGCACTGTAAATAAAGGACACTTGGGTGAAACACTGAGAGACAGTGTGAAGACCTTTATTGTGACCAGCCAAAACTCAGGGCACGGGGGAAGGACATAGAGACCCGTGCGGACCCTGTGTCAGTCCCTTATTCCATACTGTCTTTTGTACTGTACAATATACAGGCTTTATGAGCAGCTCCTTCTATGCTGTAGCACTGCTGTAAAAGAGGCAATGATGGGAGCTCAATCTATTTAGCTTATTAAAAGAACAGTAAAGGGGCGACTTGATCGCAGCATATAAGTACTTACACATGGAACAGAAATATGAGAAAGGTGGCTCTCAAATCTAGGGTGTAACAAGATGCAATGGCTGAAAGTTGAAGCTAGACAAATTCACACTGGAAATAAGACACACATTCTTAAGAGTAAGAGTAATTCCATTAAAGTAATTTATCAACAGTTGTAGTGGATTCTGCACCACTGGCAATTTTAAACCAAAGCAGGATGTTTTTGTAAAATATATGGTCTAGTTCAAACAGGAATTAATTCAGGGAAGTCCTCTGGCCTGTGTTATGCAGGAGATCAAACTAGATAATCTCTTGGTTCCCTTCTGGTTTTATAATCTATGAATTACAATGGATTCTGAATACCGAACACAGAAATACAGAGGAATGGATTTCTGTTTCTTTTTTCTAACTGACGGGTTAGCTCCTGCTTCGTAGTAGAGCTGTGTTAGTGCATGCCATATGATAGAAATCGAATGACATAATTCATTGCTTCCTTGAAAAGAAATATGACTGCTGTGGCTCTAGAATATACTGAAAACACAGACCTATCATTGACAAATAGGTTCAAATACAGTAAGAATCCTGCTACAAGTAGCTTAGCCCTAACCTCAAAATATGACCCAAACCCTTCTTTGAGATCAGAAAATCAACTGGAAAATTTCTCATCTAAATTTGTTTTCATTTTTGTGCCTCTGTATATTCCCATGTTCAAGCTGACAGGAAAAAAGAGAAAAAAATCACAAGAATGAGGTTTTCATAGTATTTACAGTTCCGTTCTGTAGACAAAAGTGGTTCAGGTACTAAGATAAACTCTGTATAAGTATCTGAACTTTTTTGAGTTTTTAAGTAGGATAACACCTAATTTATGAATTTCAGGCCTGGTTCACCACTGTGTTAATATGTTTTACGCTAATAAGGTTCCAATGAAATCACTGGAGCAACAGAGCATAAACATGGAGTCACACCATGGAGATTCAGGCCTATTGTGCTGTTTGTAAATGTTTATATCATTACTTGCATTCTGATCCCATAGATACTGATTTGCATGGACGTAATTCCAGGGCAACTAGTACATTTATCACAGGTTGTGGGTACAGAATTCTGCGATATTTTTAGAGAATGTTTATTTTCTCTGTTTTAGGCTGCTTTTAATATAGCACTTTCAACGAAGTGCCCAGTTATATTTAACTATCTATTCCCATTAAATTTAACGGGGTAGGTAAAATTCCAGAACACAGGATACAAGCTAATTTTGAAATTCATATACATGTTTTGTATCCATTATATTGTTAAACCTCCATAGAATCACAGTGGACAAGATCTGGGAAAGGCTTCTGACCAAGTTCCCAGAGAAATCATCTGGTGACATAGGTGCTGGAAATAGGGAGGGCAGGAGGTGGTGATGCTGCACGCCCTGGCTTGAAGTGGTTTCCATTGTACAGGGGGTTTACAGTTTGGTCCAATGGTTCTCAGCATCTTTGCTATAAAAATTGTTCCAGCACCCTGTCTGGTAGTGTCTGAGGGAACATGGTAACAAATCTTTATGTGCAGCTTGTTCAAATCAGGAATGTAGGTGCAATGACAATAGCTAGCACTTCTAGTGACGAAACTGATCAACTATTGATGAAGGGGGGAGTGCATCAGGCAATGGCATTGAGCCCCGTCTTGTGTATGCTCATCTTGGATACTCTCACAAGGAACAACAGGAGGAGGCACTTTGGTGCGTGTTATTTGCAGATGATATTTTCTGTTGTCTGTAGAGCTGGTCCCTCAGTCAGCAGTTGCCGCTCTCCAGTTGCCCAGTTCTGAAGGCAGCAGCAGTGCAGAAGGAAGGGTGGCACGGTATGGTATTGCCATCCTTACTTTTCTGCTGCTGCTGGCAGGGTGCTGACTTCAGGTCTGGGTGCCCAGCCACAGCCAACAGCCTGGTCTACTCCATTACATTTAATGGTGAGGCCAACAGCCGCCGCTCTCCAGCCTCACAGCTCTGAAAGCAGTGCAGAAGTAAGGGTGGTAATACTGTGATCCCCCTAAATTAATGTTGTAACCCCCTGAAACTCTCTTTTGGGTCAGGACCCCCAATTTCAGAAACACTGGTCTCCCTTGTGAAATCTATATAGCATAGAGTAAAAGCACAGAAGAGACCAGATTTCCAATCAGTGATATATTTTTCATGACCCTAAATTTGGTAGAGCCCTACTTATGGTTGTGCTCAATAATGGGACAGCTTGGGAATGGGAATTATTTTAATTTTTAAAGAGTGCTGTTAATAAAATAATGTATTATTCAGGTTATAAAATGTCTCTAGGTTTTTATTTTAAATTTGTTTAGCTAAATTAATACCAGCTCAGTTTGGGTCCTGTCAGAGTTTCTTCTGTGCTCAGAATATAATACATTTTCATAAAAAGAGTAAAATTTTTGCTAAACTTTGAGCAATTTTAATAACCCCAGAGGACACTATGATTATTGTAAGAGACTCAAGTGTGGGGGTTAATGGGAAATAATCATCGGAATACTACAGGGCAATTGATTTATGTTTTGATTTACCTGTCACAACCAATCCAAGGCACAAAATCATGTGCTTTTGCTATCCTGCATTAGCAAATTGCAGCTTCTTAATCCCAGCGAATAGTGCCAAACCTTCTTAGACTCTCATTTGAAAAAAAAACACAACCCTCTGTTTTCAGTTACAAAATGAGGGTTGGAGGAAGAGACTAAAGCATTCTTTGCCTTCGGGTAACTTTAGGAAGCAGTACCTTGGAATCCTTATAATTTCACATTGATCTTCCATGTGAACTAAGAGAAAACTAGTAGTACAAATATCTGAAAAGCTGTCAAGCACCAATAAATAAATAAATAAACCCACTCCCATGAAACTGAGAGAGTGTAGTAGTATTTCCTTCTCAGCTTGGGCCAGTGCTAGGAGAGGGCAGTTGGATATAGGAGAGACAAGACATTATGGACCTGATTTTGGAAACTACTTAAGCATGCGCATCTCTGAAAATAGCTGTGTAGACAGTATTTTGGAGTGCTAGCAATAGTTCCACTAGCCTGATTTATTGATCCAAGCTAGGAGGCTTGCTTCAAAATGCATTGCAAACATACCCTAAAGGTTAATATCTTTTCCAGAGGTCTTGGGTTTTGTTTTTTGTGGTTGTTTGTTTATTTGTATTTCATGTTATTACACACACACAGAAACTCTGTTAAAAGAACTTTATTAGGGCTATAAAGTCAAGCTCTCAAAAGTTAGGAAACATAAGAGTTAAAGTCCCCGGTACAAGTTTAATTTGACCCACATGTGCATATACATTATGATACAGTCTTTAATTATATGATCGCATATTATTTTTTCCACAGGACCCCAGTCTAATTTTGTGCACAGATTGGATGTTGCTCATTTAATTAGCAGTTCTTCAATACTGTATTTTCTCCTTGATATTGAAAGTGTGGCCCCAGCCTTATTTACTGCACACTATTCAAACCTTACTCTGAAGACAAAATTAATTATTTTCTCATGGACTTTAGCCATTATTATAATATCTAAGTGCTTCAAACACATTAATTCTTTTCAAAACACAACACCCTCTCTAAAGTAAAGGGGTTTTGTTGTCCCCATTTTACAGATGGGGAGCTGAGGCACAGAGAGATGAACAGCAAATGTTCCCACTACTTTGTGAGGGGGTCCAGTTTGAGACACTGGGGACTGGATATTTCAAAGTACTTAACATAATATATAGGTTTGGAAGTATTCATTTTTTATTGGTAATTATCAATAAATGTCAATTTCACTGTGTGCACACAAAGTGATGAAAGAAATATTTCAGTTCATACTCATCAAAATTTAAAAATAGGCAAAGTAAGAAAAATGCTGCTTGAGAACTTCATAGAGTTTGATTTAAGGATATTTTGACATGTGATGTTGAAAATTTGTTTTAACAGTTACAAAGCTTTAACTTTTTGAGATGCAATGTCTACTGTCATTAAATGTCACTCCCCCCATTCTCTAGCCCCTGCATAATTTCTCATAATTATGAAAATTTAAATCAATAAAAAAATATTTAGAACTCATCATTTTGCGTAACTGTGAAAATTTTACTTGATGAAAATTTAAAAAAATGCTCAGAAACAATCATAATGTCCATCAAAATTAAAAATAAAATAAAAATATTATTCTCACAAGCCTAATTATATAACACTTTATGAGTTCAACGCACAGATCTGATTGTCTTCAGTTGCAGCAGCAAGTTCTCAGTTCCAAGAGTCTCAATCAGGCACCCAAAAAATGAAGAACACACAATTAGTGATCATGTGTGGAAAGTTTGGTTTAAGGGACCATAATTCTCAAGTCATGCTGACATATCAAATGGATCATGAGACACCTAGAGAAATAAGTGCAGGCCTCCTGCATCTGGACAGCACTTTAGCAGGATTCACAGGAGAAGCCTGTATGGACTTCATTCCAGAACTGGGCCTTTATGTAGTAAAGTAAAGCATAGCAAATCCAGTTACAAGGATCATTCAGTTCTACTTAGGGAGAACCGAGTTAGACTTTTGAAATCCCTAATAATGATCATGGCTAATTAATGTTGTGATATTTTCTTCAGGCTTTCTGTTTAGCTAACATCTTGAATGATATTTGAGTTGTTACAATAAACTTTGTCAGAACCTACAGCATGAAGCTATTTTGTATACTAACAATTAATAATAAAACTTGTCTGCTGCCGTATGCCCATTTGTTCAGTTACTTTTTCCTAATGAAATTCCCATTGTAGTTTTCATAACCCTCCACACCCTTTCCTTGTCCATTTCCCTCCTTCAGACACATTTCTATAAAGATGTCTATAAGATGCAACTCAACACAGAAGTCTACTTATTTTTATCCATCTTTTTAAAATGGATTTTACTCTATCAGGGAATATTCTAACCTTTGCAGGATAACTGAATAATCGAATTGGGGCTGTCCCTTAACTTTCTCCTCTTGCCACTTCCTAGAGATTTGTTACCCTTTGCTATGTGTGGTTGAAATTAGGCCCTGTACAGCAAAGACTTGCACATATGTTTAACTCTAACCAGGTGCGACAAAGAGTCTTGTAGCACCTTATAGACTAACAGATTTTAGGGATCATGAGCTTTCGTGGGCTAAGACCCACTTCACCAGGTGGTTAGTAACATTTAACTTAAGTGTGTGCTTAAAGTTAAGCACATCAGTGGGACTACTCACAGTGATGATTAATGGTTCTGATCAGGGATGTGTGCAGGAATTTAAATTTTACTGCTTTGGGGGCAGCACATTAAACACAAACATATTATACACATTAAACCATATCAACATATGCATCATATGCAAAGAAATAAACAGCAGCATAATCACCATTTCAACAAACTGTACCTTTAGTCCAAACATGGGCTACTAAACATTTTGGGGGGAACATGTGCTAACTGAGTAGGCACACACGCATCCATAACCTCACATTATGGGGATATGTGTATGACCTTATTGAGTTTGCATACTGCATGTTAGGAGGAAATACGATAGTGGAAAAAGGTGGGTGGGAACAGAGAGCTCCTCCAAAGCTAGGGCCCAGGTGCGGGGCCCAGAATGCCTCCTAACCCTGGGCCGAGGCAAGGAGAGTGAGCTCAACTTGTACCAGAGCCCCAGTGGGGGATGCAGAACTCCTCTGGCCCCGGGACTATGGGGAGGGAGCAAACTCCTCCCTCCATCCCAGGGCTGCAGTGGGGAGAGCACTCTCCCTGTTCTCTCGCTTTCCCCACCACAGCCCTGGGGCTGGAGGAGTTCTGCATCCCCCACTGACTATTGGGGGGTAGCTTGCCCCCATTTGCGCATGCCCCTGGTTCTGACTTTTATCCAGTCTCACAATCTTCAGTGTACGCAATACAATGTACTGGTGGTGTTTGCATGCACCGCTTCCTCTCTACTGCATGGTATTTCAACTGAGTTCAGTAGTCCATGATTCTCATCTTCTAGTCCAGTGGTTCCCAAACTTTATCAACCTGTGAACCCCTGTCACTAAAATGTCAAGTCTCGCAAACCCCCTCCTAAAAATGAATATTTCCAGGGATTTTCTCCTTTACTTCAGTATAAATTATAAAAGCAGTGATCTTGGAAATATAAAATTTTGTTTTTATGATATGCTTATTGCACATTATTTATTAGTAATTATTATTTATCATTACTTTGTTTTATTACATTATGAAAATTGCAACACTCTTCCACACTTGCTTTACTTTGAATAAGCCTGCTATAAGACAAGGCTCCTATGTTTCATCAAGGAGTATCAGATGTGAAACAGCATGAAGGTATTTAAGAACCCAACTCAAAGAATTCCTCCTACACAAGCATTCAGTCTTGAGCAGTCCAGGCAAACAATGCATGTTACAACAAAGCATAAACTTGTTCTTCATAATAATTTTACAGACAATACTAGCTGCCTATTTAATTTTAAAAACAGCAAAAAATATCCACCTCCCTTTCCATTTCTTATAAGGAGTCCTGAAGTTTAAATCTCCTCAGTGTGATAGACATGCTTGCTCTGCTTAGCTCATGAAAGTCCAGGGGCTCCGGGCTGCTGGCCGCATGGTGCCTGGGGTCCCTGAGGACAACTCTGTCTGCCATTAGGGAATTTTTTCCCCAAGAACCCCCTGTAACATTTCATGAACCTCAGTTTGGGAACCACTGCTGTAGTCACTAGAGGCTTACACAAAGAATTTAAAGCTAAATACTCATGAAAGGTAACTGGGAATCTCCATTATTTCAGAGGATAGATGTCTATATCTCCCTCATGTTTTCAGTTTAGCTGACAACCACGGTGCTTGTAGGTACCAGCTATCGATTTGTTACAATTCTTTTTGATCTTGAGCTTTGCTATACACGTAACTTTTTTTTTTTTTTTTTTGCATATAACCAGCATGGTAAGGCCTTCCTTTGCTACATTCTATGAAGAGGTGTTCTTATCTTTTCTGTCAGTCTCTTCTTCTAGTCCTTATTAAAATGTCTCAATAAGTGCTGGTTGAGCATATTTAGGAATAATGCCACTATTCATGGAGTAAGGTAGAATGAGGCACTATTCACTGTAAGGACAGCAGAATCACCCTTCCCCCAGGCTCAGCTGGGTTTGTAGACACAGCCTGGAGATGTGAAGCCACCTGACCACAGGGATGGAAAGCTGCCAGGTGCTCAGAGACAGCATAGCTGCTGCTACACTCCTTTGTGGGATGAAGCTTAATACTCCTTGTGTAGGCAACCAGTTCTGGAAAGCAGTGTTTAGAAGGCATAGCCATGGCTCTGTCCTGTCTTGCTCCTTTCGAGATATCATGTGCTCCTGGGGAAACAGGGATGGGACAGTCTACAATTATGCCTCGGACTTAACTGAGGCAGGCAAGTTGGAGAGGCTCCTTATGCCCTCTCATCCCCACTATACAATTGAATATATATATATATATATATATATATATGTGTGTATGTGTGTGTGTGTGTGTGTGTGTTTGTAGAATTCAACAATGCATTTTATGCTGTATTCGCCAGCTTTATTTTTAATTCATGTTTTTTTCTCTCTCTCTGACAGATCTACCTTCATTTTGAAACACAGGAAAAAAACTGACTTCCGTTCCACACATTCTCTTTAATGACACCCCTAGATTTTGTCTCCAACACCAGCCAGCAGTAGTAATTTCTAATCACTTGCCCAGTCTCTCTTGCTTTGGTTTCACTAATTCTGATTACTCCTTCTCCTGAGTGCTGCTAGGCTGATTCATGGCTCATCATTTTTATGGCATCTGCATAGTCTCATTTTTCAGCTTTTCCTTCTAGGACCTTTCTGGACTTTTTATTTTAATAGCTTGATACTTCCTGATTTCTGATGGTTTTTATGTCCATCCAGAATGTCTTCCATCATTTAACATGCCACAGCCCTTCAAATCTTCACAGAATCTGTCGTACTTAGCCTGAATGTCACCATTCATTTAACTGAACGCAAGCATCTAAAATCTGGGTTTTGGAGCAATTTAACACTCTTTGCCTTGCTTGCTGGGCACTTCATAATTTGTTTTTGCTCCAGTATCTCCTATTAAATTAGAGCTGTGATAAGCTGGTAGTCAGCAGTCTGAACTGTAATGAAAAAGGCCTCTTCACAGTCATGTGCAATATAACCTATTGCTGCTCAGTCACTGTACCTCACTACTGTTGTGGGTAGCATTCAAGTTAACGGATTTGGGTCCACACAAATCTGTAATTTACATAATGGCTCCTTTATAGCCACCATTCTGCTTATTCAGGCAGTGCTGAAATCTTCCACTGTGATGATACATGTGTTCTTCAGACTCTCCAGTTCCTTGAAAACTGGATCATATAGTGCCACTGGGACTTAGCTCTGTGACAAGCCCACCGACTCAGTCAGCGGATCTACTTCCAGCTGCAGCTGTCCTTCCAGTCAAACAACAACTAGGAATTCTGACAGATTGACAAAATTACTTGGAGCCCCTGATGTCTGCAATGCTGTCAAATAAGGATCTATCCCTTCCCCCTATTATTGGCCTCCTTAAAGAACTTGAACTGCCCATAGTTTCATTGTTCCTTGGAGAACAACAGGTCTCTAGAGCTCTCAGTGTGGCTGCTAATCCTGAGGCAATGATTAGCTTCAGACTGGCACATACTTCTCTGCCCTTGTTCCCGCAAAAATAAAATCAAAGCTTTACTTTGTTGCTTTCCTCCCCCACTTTGAATAGTGAAATTTGTGTACAGCTCCAACGCTTGCTTCTACTGGGTCCAGCCTGAGCAAGCTTCCTGTCTGCAAATCCGGGGTTCCTGGGGACTTCCAGCCAGGGTTCATGCTGCTAGTTGCCACCATGCAAATTGTTGCCACCATGTTTCATAAGCAGTAGGTGAGGCAGCAGGCAGAGTTGTAGGAAAGATATTGTATTATGCAGGTTGAGAGGCCAATGTTACATTCTGGGGCTCTAGAGGTTGAGGCCTAGCACTCTGTACTGTGCTGGTATTCCTGAGCCACTAGCGCCACACTGAACTAGATCCCATCTGACCTTCTTTCTGCAGATCCACTCATCATGCTTCATCTGCTGCCTGTGTCAGGTAGGCTAGGAACCACCTGGAAAAGGGGAGTATCAATTTCCAACCACTGAGCAGAAGATGTTCAGTGAGATTTTTCTACCACTACCCCAGCAGAGGGCAATTATTATGTATTTGTATTAACTGCCAATTTCTTAATCCTAGGTGCCCTCATTTTACAGGTGCCTAGAAAGGTTAACTAATTGGTGTAAGGCTGCAAAGGTCAAGTGATGGACAATAGTGATGGATTTCAAATTCCTCACCATGCAAATTAAAGGATGTGATATTAATATGGGAGTGAATGTGCTAATACTTGCATTAAGTCTGAGCATGTCTAATATGAATGAGAGGTTTCCAGAAGTCTGAGCAGAGTCACACTGAGTGCTCTTGCAGTTAATAAAATTAATATGTCTTCTCTCCAGTCAGCCCAACTCTTAAGTCAGAGGAACAGAGTCAGGACTGGAATTCAAGAGCTGGTAGTTCACATCAATGTTCCCTCTAATTTTTTTCATCCACGTGCGGCATTAATTTTATGTGCACCGAGGTAATGTGTGGATGTGCAGCACCAGTAGAAACAAAAAACCTAGATATAATATATATTTTTAAAAGTTCCCATAGGGATAATTACTCCAGCCAGGACAGGTTAGGCATTTTAGAACTCACTACTCAAAGAATTAAATTTAAGCATAAGAGAGAAATAAAAATTATGAAATGCATAGAACAATAAAAAAACTAAAATAACAGCACTTTGGAAGAATAAAATACAGAGAATATATGTGCAGTGCAGAAAGTACTAAGTAGTAACAACAACAACAGTATGTGTTGGGAGATGAGTGTGAGACACACCGTGTGTGTGAGAGAGACACACACACACACACACACTGTGTTTTGTGTGTATGTTGATGAGAGAGACGCACACAGTGTGGGTGGTGTGTGTGTGTGTGTGTGTGTGTGTGAAAGAGAGACTTGCACACACAGTGGTATGCGTGTTTATGAGAGAGACAGTGTGTGTGTGTTTCAGAGAGAGAGATACAGTATGTTGTGTGTGTGAAAGAGACGCACACACAGTGGTGGGTGAGTGTGCGCAAATGCATGAGAGAGAAACAAACAGTGTGGTGGTGTGTGTGAGAAAGACATGCAGTGTGGTGTGTGTATGTGTGTGAAAATGAGACACAGTGTGGTGTGTGTGTGTGTGTGTGTGTGGTGGATGTGAGAGAGAGAGAGGGATATACAGTGTGGAATGTATGCTACTGTTGTGGGTAGCATTCAAGTTAATGGCTTTGGGTCCACACAAATCTGTAATTTACATGATGGCTCCTTTATAGCCACCATTCTGCTTATTCAGGCAGGGCTGAAATCTTCCACTGTGATGATACATGTGTGCGAGAGACTGTGTGTGTGAAGGAGAGAGACACACACAGTATATGTGTTATGTGTGTGAGAGAGACACAGTGTGTTATATGTGTGAATGAGTGTGAGTGTGAGAGGCATGTTGCCCCTTTAAGCATGCTGCCTTTTCAAGTAGATCAGCACTCACCAGTCTGAAGCTTGCTTGTTTGTTCAGACACAGCAGCTGCCACCAGCAAGCTCCCTCCATTCCACTCCTGAGTCCTGTCGTGTTCCTCCCCTCCCCCTGCTCTGCAGAGCTGGGGTACATGAGGGGGAAGGGGGACAGTCTGACATCAGCATCCTCCCTTCCCCGCCCCCAACCCCCCATGCACAGCAAGCAGGATTCTTCCAGGAGCAGTTGGCCAGGCACTCCAACCCTAGACAGAAGGTAGGAGCAGCATGGCATTGTGGAGAGGGGACACCTAAAGTGTGCAGCGCTTGATATACTGCTGGGTGGCTGCACAGCGTAGAGCGAACTTAGGTTCACAGCTGAGATCAAGCCACAAGAACAACCACTTTCCTCTGATCTCATTCAGAATAGTTTTCCCTATTATTTCTTGCCCCACTGGTTTTAGGCAGGCACCTCAGGGTGGGCCAAATCTTCTTCCCAACCCCCATCTCAAATAACTGGCTTAAGAACTGAGGATGTCCATGAAAATAGAAATCCGCACCTCCAGTTTCAGGGATGGAATATGCCCTCCAGCCCAAGTGGCTCCATTCTTTACATAAGCCAATAATAGGGGATCCACCGAAACACAGCCTACAATATCCCCCAGGATAAAATCTTGGCTAACACAGCCCACACAGTGAATCTGCATCTGTCCAGCTATGCCTGGGTCCTTCTGCAAAGGTGGAGCAGGCTGAGGGTTTGTCTCTCAACGCATGAGAATCCTGTATCAAGCATATACTTATATCTCTAGATATGTACTTAAATGACGTAGATCTTCACAGATATTTGGGTTCCTAACTCCCATTAATTTTGGTGCCTTTGAGGTTCTGGGCCTGAGCCCAGAAAAAGGAAGGGGAAAAGTGAGCACAAACAAAAGAGCAATTGATTCTTTTTTTGTCTTGTATATTTATATTTGCTGTCTATAAAAGTGACCAGTCAGTGAGGGGAAAAAAGACAATAAGCACAAAAGAAAACTAAAACTCAGCGAAGTGCATTTATTTTCTGTGATTTTTATCTTGCTTTAGTGTATGCAATAGGAAAGTAAAGAAAGACTTTAACAGGTTTCAAAGCACCTATAAAGGTCTACGTTCTCTTTTAAGCCATTGATACATAGATGACACTCCCATTACAATCAGTGGGAGGTTCTGTTTATGCACATAGCAAGAGAAGAATAGATCCCTTTGGTTCTCGTTCATTGCTATTTGCTGTATTTATAAATGAACTTGAGCTGTAAAGTCTGGACCCAAATCCAGATGATCATATTATTAGTTGTACTCAAGTAGCACCTGGAGGTTCCAACTGAGATCATGACTCCATTGGTTGTCACAGTAATTTTTATGCCTAGAGATGGTAAAAGAGCACAGAATGTACATTCATTTTTAATTGTTCGAATAACCAATTCTCTTATAAAACTAGAATTCTGAAGTTGCATTCATTTTTAAAGCCATTAATGACAAAAGAGGCCCCCAGAATTCTTATTTTTTCAGAAGAAACCCCAGTGGCAATGGCCTCTTATCCATGCAGAGAAACACATTCCTTGTGCCATATAAAATGTCTTTTTCAGACACTATATTTATGCTAATAAACCAGGCATTTACATAAGATAAAATCGCAGGAAATAAACGCAAGTCACTGAGTTTTAGTTTTCTTTTGTGCTTAAGTAGTAGAGAACCGGATTTGGTTTCTGTGGAACTATTCATCATAGAATAAGAAAAACTAATTGTCAGCAGAAGTGGAAGCACCAGACTCCAATTTTTGAGCTCCAATTTTAGCTGATTCTTGTTCTATCTTTCTATTTATCTAAGTTATTGTATTGCTCTCATCACCATAGTATCTGAGGACTTTCTTCCCTGCTATTTGCCATTATCCACATCTTCAGAGGGCATAAGAGAGGACTATCTCATAAGCCATACAAACAAGAGGGCAGAACTAATTATATGCAGGCCACTCTAATTCTAGTATATCTTGACTTTTAAGTACTTAACCATGCATCTTTGGCATCCTTCTAGCATGATCTCACAGTTGTAGGCCTAGCTACATTTTGTTCCATTTCTAGTATCTCAGAGTGAGCCCCTTCAGGGGCTTGTCCTTGTCCCTTTGCCTGTCAGAGTTACCCAATTTACTAATTCTGCAAGAAAAGAGAAAGCAAAGTCATTAAAAATTGAAATTTGACACCTTTATTCAAAATTACATTGGCAAGGCTAGACTGGGTCCTCTCATCTATTAAACTAGCAAGAAAGCACAAATGTGGCTCCAGCCTCAGAGAAAAATCTTTATACATTCTCTCCTTAAAACTCTTCTGTGCCATGAGGCCTAAAAAACCCTTTGACAATGATTAGGCAGCTGGTGCACTGTAACTTCTGCTTATCATGCTGTTATAATTGTCACATGTTATAATTGTCACCGGTTTTGTGCTGCCCCAGTCTCTTTGCTGTATCCATGTGTAGCCAGTCCCTGCTGCTCACACAGCCACAGTTAAATTCTACTTTTAGCAAGCTGGCTTGATCAGAGCTACTGCCAATATGTCTCATGGAGCTGGGAATCACACCCCCACTCCAAGTGTAGATATGCCCTTAGACTGCAAGTTCTTCAGGTCAGGGGTCATTTTTTTTGGTGTTATGTTTGCACAGTACCAAATACAGTATGGCTCTGGTCCTTGCCTGGGTCCTATACCTAAAATAATAAATAACAATAATGTAAATTCTTAACACTAATATACATCCTTACAATACCATGTAGAGATTCAGTTCTACTGTTCATAACTTTCTCTCTGCTGATATTTAAATGACATGGTGTTTCTCTCTGCTGATTTTTTCAAAGTGCTGAGCATCTATCAGAATCCACTGAGGCCAATGGGAATTGCTGGATGCTCAGCACTTTTGAAAATTGGGCCACTTATATAGGTGCCTAAATATGGATTTCAGGGGCCTAACTTTGGGCTTTTATATTTGAAAATCTTGGTCTACATGACTAACTGTAAATGAAGCCAGTAATTATGCAATGCTCCCTACTCCTCCATAAACATGAGCTGATATTTTGATTGAACAGTTCATGGAACTCGGTGGAAATATCAGGATGGACTGCATTCATCAATACAGGAAGTGTAGAACCAGTGGCCAACCACCTGGGGTATATAGCAGAAGTGAAGGGGCAAAGTGGTAACGTCAATCTGAGTGTCAGCAAATACTAGAGAATGTAGGTGTCATGTAGGGAGACACAACATGGAGTCACACCACTGAATTCAACACAAACTATTTTGTTCAGTTCTAGTTAGGACAAGGCCCATTTTTCTCACTAAACCTCAGACTAAATTCTGCCCTTATATAACCATCTCTTCCATGGGATTAAATGTGTCAAAGGAATGCATTGCAGAACACAGTTTGGATCTATTAATTGAGTAGTGCTGCCTAGTTCTAATGCTTGTTTATCTAGACAAGTGAGAACAAAGAGACTTTGACCACTACAGGGAGTCTCATGTTTGGGGAAAAAAAATCTTCTCTGTGTCCTTGTGGGTAAGGAAAACCAATTCTTCAGGTGTACAGCTATTCCCAGACTAAGGTAATTTAACAAGGTTCTAGTCCCATTTTCTCTCTATCAAACATTTCCTGTTCATTCCTACTAGTGAAAACACAGTGCCAAATTTTACTCTCAGTTATATACAACCCTATTTATTTCAGTGGGGGCTGCCTGGGCTCAACTGGGGTCAAAATTTGTCACATTATTTTCATAGGCTTCATTGTCTAGAAGGAGGGCATAATAATGTGTTTAGAACATACTGTTTATGCTTAGTATTATCACTATAAAGTTATTCCTACTAGCACAGTGATGTCATTAAAAAGTGGATAAACCTGATTGAAGGTATGAGTGTTCATTCCATCTGGCCTCCACACACAGAAAGCCCTAGGTTGAATACTTATGCTTAAATATGTTATGCGGTAGAAGAAGCTTTAGGTTGGTGTTGGTGTTAGTGCTACTGAGCCTGAAACTGCAAGATATTTCCTAGGAGGTCTGTGTTGTCTGACTTGTCTTTGAAGGAAGATTTAAATTATGATATCTATCTGATGTGTCAGTAATGCATGTTCTTATGATTTGCAAGACAGCCTTCTGTGGTCAAATAGTAATGGGATCAGACAGTTAAACCACCGTCATACAATTTCATTACATAATTGCAAGAGATCTGCATTAGATTAGAATTGGGCAATGCACTAGCAAGGGTATTAAATCACGATGCAGGCTCGGTTTTAGCTAATAATTTTCTAATTGTTAAAATGTGTTAAAGTAGAATCATAGATCTAAAAATATAATCAAATTGGACTTAGCGGTGCTCTGGGGAAATAAAGAAACATTATGGAAGGCTGGTGTTTTGTTTTTGGTTTAAACCAATATTAAATTTCCATTTGACCTAATATATCAATGAATGTACAAAATGGGTTTGATGTTTCCCAGAGGACTGCCATTGGCATTTTTCAAACTGTAATATGAAACATATGTGGAATTGAGGTAAAAAGGGCAATGGAAGAGCAAGAGGAAATATCTGTTATTCATCGTCAAAAATGGGATATAAATGTCTTGCTGTAATAAAATTGCAATGCTTGTGTACATACAGTTGATGAAATTTCTATAGGATTCCTTTACATTTAGTTTAAAGTTGGAACAAAATTTCCCAGACTGGCCTAGATACCAAAATACCTTTTGTTTTACATTAAGATTTTATTTTGTGGGGTATAACCAAATCATAGTTTGTGCTCTTCTTGAAAATACATGGAAATTTTAGGAAAGCTAAGTTGTTGCTACAGATATAGATCCAAATTTTGAAACTGAGATTTTTTGCTATATTGGGCCTGTAGTGAGGAGGTGTGACCTCCACTGGAGAGTGTCAGGGCCCCCTGGTGGGCAGAATCAGGGGATGGGCAGGACAGGACCCAGTGGTGGACCACTCCACCACTCTTAGGGCCCTGGGTTGGGATGCGGTGGAGTTGGGCAGGCCAATGTCCCCTTACAACCCCACCCTTGGAGTAGCAGCACCCCCATCTTAGGCCAGGAGGCCTGTGGTTCCCTATCATCCACCCTTATCTGAGCCCCTTGACTGTGCTGGTGCTCACCTTTACCTTGTTCTCTGAGACTGCTTAACAGCTCTGCCCTGATTACAGACCAGAGCCTACTTGCTTTTTGCTGCCCTGCACTGACTGAGGGCCCGAGGCCCATAAACTGCCATATTGCTTTGTGCAACTGGAGGGCTGGAGCACTAGGTACAGCTAATTCTCCCCTTTTGAGCTCACCTTTACAGGTACATGACAGAGAGGAGGTGTGGCCTTCCTAGGAGAGTGATGGGGGGGTGGGAAGGGGCAGGGATGGCCCTGCAATCTACAGAGCCAAACTAAAATCCTGGACATATGCACTGTCAGACTTTGGAATAGTTCAAATGTGTCTCCATATTTGGCTTGGGCCAATCTGTAGTTACTGCTCATGCATTACATTCACCTCACCCACCTAAGAGAAATCATCATACACTTTGCTTCTTTGTACCTTAGTTTCTCCTTCTATAACATGAGAATAATAACTTACCCTCCTTCGTAAAGTGCTTTGAGATTCAAGCTGTACAAGAGCTAAGTTTTAGAAGTATTTTTCCTTCAAAGTACTGAACTCCTAAACCTTGGTCATTGTCAGTCCCATCCCTACTTCATCACATACATTCTCCTCCTCCTCTGTACTTTATTCCACTCCATTTCTTTTCTTCCATACCTTTCAGCAATTTCAAACAGACTTTGTCTAGGTTTGTATAAATAAAATCATTCTGTTTCTCCGCACAATTGTGACTGATAGAAAGCAACCCTCAGAAAGGACTCCGGGGGAATCCAGACGCAAACCAGTGGAGGACCTGAAGATGGAATAGGAAGTGACCAGGGAGCAAGCATAAGGGCACCTGCCCACTGTCTGCACAGATGAACTATTTCTCTGTATCAGAACCCAGTAGAGCAGGGAGGGTCCTGGATTCCCTATCCCCGGCTATTGACTTTTGTCTGTGGTGATATGGCCACTGACTCTCACCATTGGGCTTCACAGTCAGACCAGTTCCACTAAGCTATGTTGCCAAGTTCGGACTTCAACCACCTCACACTGAGATAATAATTTGTGGCAGCTCTGCCCTTGAATATCAGGAATGACTGAGAAGAGTACTGGAAATAGAACGAGTTAATAACCTTAAAGTGAATAAGGTCTAAATGTCAACTTGAAATAATTAAAATAATATTGTTGGGAGAGAAATTGACCTCAAATGGAATCTTGCCCAATGGACCAGAGATTCTTAGACTTATAATATTTTGTGCCTAGTGACACATGATGCAACTTATTTTTCCAATGCTGTCTGTCCAGAACAAGATGTTTCACTCCATCATGTTGAATTATGTCAGCAAGTGTACTCCATGACCTAACTGCACTTAATACTTAAGAACTTAACTGCACTTAACCACTTAACAATGGTACCCCCTCAGCAGCACAATAGTTAGGCCCCTGGGAACATCACAGATTTTTTTAGATTAATAATTCTGTTTTTTAGATGAATAGTGATACCAAATAAGTGGGGAGCAGGACTGGAACATGTCAGAAGTATAGAAGTACAGAGATTCTGAGTAGAAAAAATTATTTTGGTAATTTTATTTAAACTACAATACAATGGATGGAGAATGGGAGTGGGGAATATTGGAGGAAATCATCAAAACTCCTCAGTCTAATAGTACTGTAGCTAGTATTGACCCTTTACTTCTAATTATTAGTCAACAAATATATGCAGCCATATGCTCAGTGTTACATAATAGGCAACTGAAGAGCAAGTCAGGGGCTAGGGATTCAAACTCACAATTTATATTGTCTACTGACCGTCTCCTAAATGGTCAGTAGAAAACAGTTCATGGAGCACATTTTGATAGGAAATTTTTTCAGTCCAAAAAATTAGACCAGTTCTAATCACTAAAGCGCCATAAGCATTTATAAGGCCATACTATCATTTACAATAAGGCTCCTTTACACCACTCTGGCAATGTAAAGGAGTCTTAAAATGTTTACACCTGTTTTATACTCCTGGGGGAATTCACTAAGAACAACGGGAACAATTCACTAAGAAGGCAGACTGATACATTCTCCTCTGCCTGAGGGAACAGGCCTGACTGACCCCTACCTCTTCAGAAATACCCTAAAGCCTTGTCCCTCCACTCCAAGCATGCTGCAATAGTGAGCAAGAGAGATAGAGTGTCTTTCTCTCTCACACACACACACATACACATGACTACCTAACCACCCCCCATTATGATTTACATCTTTACCAGCTGCTCTGTGTGCTCAAACAGACCCATCTTCACTGTCAGGGAGTGCTTTGCTTTGCTTCCCTGTCAGAAGTAATTTTTCTGGGGGTAAGCAAAAAAATCTGCAGGGGCCATGAATTCTGCAGACACACACTGACACATAATTCCCCCAGGAGTAAAAAACACAAGTTGAAACAATTCCAGTATTGCCAACCCTTGTGATTTTATCACAAGTGATTTCAGAGAGTTCCAGAGCCCATATCACGGTGATGCAGGAAGCTCCAGCTACTGTGCAAAGTTAAGCCCTGCTGGGAGCCAGTGAAGTCTCTCCCATCCACTCTCAGTGTTCGCACAGGAGCAGAAGGAAGAGGAGAGAGCAAAGAGTCAAGAAGCCCAATTGTACCTAGAGTTGCCCCCATTCCCCTCCAGCCTGGGAAAGTGGAGAGGAGAAGGGAACCCACTGCAGATTCTCAGGCCTGAGGAGAGGTAAAGAACCCAAGGAGGATCAGAGCTAAAGTGTGGGGTAGGAGCTGTGGGAGTGGGAACAGATGGAGGGGGCTTAAATAATAATGGGTGTAGGTGGACGCTGCTGTATTCAGGGAAAGGAAGAAGCCCTGAAGAGTGTAGGAGGGATGAATAATTAAAATAAAAATTAATTATTTTAAAAACTAAAAATAATTTCTAGTTATTGGATAATGTATCTATTTATGTGGTTATCAAAATTATACAAAGAACAAAGAATAATATACAATTACTTTTGAAATACTTTGAATGTGGCTGAATTATTTAAAAATAATCTTTAGGGATTATAAATATAATTACTGCACTGAAATATACAAAGCTCTGAAAGATGTTTGACGTTGCCAAGATACTGCTGCACATAAAGATCATTACAGCTCATATAAATCTTTACTGAAAAATAATTGGAACATTTGCTACATAGAGAGGATGCTTTACAATTATATTTTATTATAGTTATATTGAAATGAGTTTCTTGCTACTTAGGACTAGCCCAAGTAAAACAAAGACTTCACTATTTAGCATCTTCTCCATTCTAATTCTCCTTAAATATATCTATGAATCTCTAACATTCACTGAGTCTCCCCAACCTCATGAGTTTTTTTCTGATCTGACTCATGATTTTTGATTTCTTGAGGTTGGCAATATTGCAGTTCAAAAACTGACCCCATTTTTTATTTTGAGACTGAAAAGCGTGTTACCAACAGGACTTGCCCAAAGAGGGTTTGCAATACAGGAGATCGTGAAGGTGCTAAAATGTCATAAAAGACTGATTGAGTCACGTTAAGGCTGAGTTAAAGCAACTTGCCAGATTGTTAGGTCAGTTATTATAGTTGTGATTTGTTAGTTTAATTTAACAGTGTTTTAATTCAGTCAGTACGTTTAGAGATGACTTTTTTTAAAAAAAAGGAAGATGTGCTATAGAGTCAGTCCTATAGGAAGTATAGATGTGCCACACTCTCTGTACATTCTCAATGCAGACTTTGATTTCTTGGGACACACCTCCTGATGGGGACAGAAGCAAGGAAGCCCAGGACAAGGTAGTCACTTGATGCAGCTACATAGAGCAGTAGAAAGTTTGTTTCCTCGTTGCTGTACATCAGAGTGGGCCAGTGATTGGCCGCTAGTCCCCATAACTCTCATTGGCTGGAAACGGTGAACTGCAGCCACTGGGAGCTGCGGGGGGCAGTGCCTGCAGAGGGTCAATGTCAGCAAAATGTCTCGTGGCCTGCAATCAGATTATCCTGATGGGCCACATGCAACCCACCACTGCTGTATATAGTTCTGTTCATAAAGGGCTTATCTTGACACTTGTCTGTTTGACAAAGGTACTACAATATGTACTCCATCCAGAAGGTTTTAGGCATTGTTACCGGGTTTTGTGCAGCACTTTGTGGATACAAGATAAGAAAGAAAGCCCTCTTTTTCTAGGGAGATTTATATAAGAAAAAATTGACATCAAAATTATACTGTCCCAATTCTGTTTGCCACAAAAAGACAGCTCACAGGATCTCAAAACCTCACCCCCAAACCCTTCCCAATGAGAATTCCATTCTCTCACATCTGGTATTCAGTCTTCTAGCCTTCCTCCCATATTTATTTGTCATTACCCCAAAACATACCTTCCTTAGTGCTAATTGTTTCACATGCACGTTCTAAAGACAGTATATATAAACATGCTGTGCAATACTCTATTAGTGTCTAATGGTTTTATTCTCCCTCTTATGACCACTTCTCTTTTTGCTCTTCTCTGGATCTCATTTAAATAACCATACCTTTGTGAGGTAATATGTTTGCAAATTCACATATTCACATCTGAAGACATTCAGCAAGATGTATGATGTGTTATGAGCATGCTTTGTATACAATTTTCTAATGGCTATAATTTGTTTCATTTTGAAACCAACTTTATTTAAACAGGCAAAGGTGCTAGTTCTCATTTAGGGTCTCTGTATGCACCAATTATACAAGAAAAATAATTTGTTATTATCCAAATAGTAAATAAAATTTGAAAATGTCTTAATTGAAAAATATTTTTTTCTTTATCCCCCTTTTTTATGTGCAGGTAACTCAAAGCGATTAAACACACATTTATGAAATTATAAAATGATTCACTTCTAAACTGAACCCAAACATAAGAAATTTCAACTGAAAACATAACTGTGGAAGTTATGAACTGAAAATTTCCAACTGAAAACAGATATTTGCATGAAAAAGCCAACTCAGCCTTACCTGCAGCATTACTGGCATGATGCTACAATAAACCTGTGCAATAAATGCTGCATATTTCCATTTTGATTAGTGTAAATACTCAAATTCTGGGAAAAGTCTAACTTTCTCTTATAGCTTTTATATTTTATTTTTTACTGCATGTGAGCATTATGAATTCTGATGCAGTCTCTTGGCATATGTACAGCTGTGCTGCAGTCCTGCTTCAAAATAAAAATTTAAATAATATTGCCGTTAGACTATTAATTATGGTTTATAATAGTAATAATGCCTTCAAAGTCTATGGAAATTATTGGTTTTGTTGCAGCATTGAACTGCTCTGGGCTTTTTCTCAAGATGGTTAAGTACTGTACCAAACAAACGGTTCTTTGGGGAGCACTGCTTTGTTGAACACACATTAAAGGAACAAATGCTTCTAAGTTAAGACAGCTCTTTGATGCAAGTTCATTTGAAGGCATAAGCACTCTCACTTTTATGGATCTCAAACATCACCGTACTGTAGAGGTTATAGATATGCTAGAGATATTTTACTGATCTGGCAAGGAGTGCAAAAACTAAACCATGCTTTTTCACTGAACTCTGGCCATCTGCGTTACAAACAGCCTTGTAAATGCTTTGTTTTTGCATTGTCAAATTATGTAATTGTTTTAAAAAGAAATAAAACAGCCATCATCCAAAAGCCTTTAATTTCTTTGGGATTAGTTACTATACAAACCAGTACTTTCAGCCCAAAACTGCTAATGGAAGATCATTCCTTCAGCTGATTAAAGCAAAGGAACATTAAAACTACATAGTAATCCACTGGCGGGCCATAAAACAGTTTGTTTATATTGACCATCAACAGGCACAGTTGCCCGCAGCTCCCAGTGGCTGCGGTTCACCGTTCCTGGCCAATGGGAGCTGTGGAAAGCAGCATGGGCTGCAGGGATGGGCTAGCTGCCACTTTCCGCAGGTTCCATTGCTGGGAATGGCGAACCACAGCCACTGGGAGCTGCAAGCGGCCATACCTGTGGACAGCCAATGTAAACAAACTGTTTCGTTGCCTGCCAGTGAATTAACCTGACAGGCCAGGCATGCGGCCCACGGGTTGCAGTCTGCCCACCACTGCTTTACACCATGAGCCATTTATTGGGGAGGAGCAGAGGTGCTTGTTTGGGCAAGTTGCATCCAACTTTGCTGGACCAGCGACATCGACTGGTGAAGATAGAGCTGGAATTATAGTCCTATCAGCACCACATCACTCCTTGCCTTCTTTCAAGGAGATAGGCCCTATCCTGATGTTAACTCTGAGCAGGGTCACCCGTGCTGGGACACAAAGAGTTGGGGTAAAGGCACCTGGTCACAGTCTGGCTATAACTGTACGTTTTTTTGCTATTTTATTTCTCAGTTATGGTGGGAAAGAAGAGACCTCACTGTATTGCGATTAACAAATTACTACCTTTTCAGTTAGATTTATTATTTTATCTGTTTGCCTGAGAAAATGAGCATAAGAAAACAATTCAACAACTCAAATGCAGCCATGTAACTTGTCCCAAGTTGTGATAGATGAACTTGCAACCTAAGGTTTTACAAGCCTCTCAGGCTATTTGTTTCCAAATCTCAAAATCAGTATGACTTCAGCACAAAGTCAGGCCCCCAGTCACTTTGCTGCAAGCTGCACCTAACTTCTGTGGCAAAGTATCCTGGTTTACGTAGCACTCTAGTTTTCCAAGGCAGAAACTGTGCAGCTGGACATATGTTCCAAAATGGAGGAGGTTAATTAATTAAAGTTAAAACTGAATAACACAATCAGCACAACATCCAGTGTGTTCTTTATTTTAAAATTAAATTCAATTTGTTTGACGTTTTCCACAAAATTTTGTGTCAAATAATTTTGTATTGAAAACACAACTGCATTGTAGAGAACTTTTGCAGCTTCATGGGATTGTGGTTCCCAAACTGTGGGACCAAGAAGATTAATAAGATGTACAAACAGGGAAATTTGAGATTACACACCTTCACTTGTTGTTAAAGTATCTATGTGCAACTGCTGATCAAAACCTAAGTGGAACAGCATTGTGTATCTATGTCAGTCTGTCTTTGTGTGTATAATTTGTTTTATTTTTTTAATTCAAGTATTGATCGACCGAGTTTGCTTAAAATTGCAAGAAATTTGACATCTATATTAATATCAGCCATAAAAATTATGAGTGCCAAAACAATTGGGAAAGTCATAGGAAAAAAAAAGGGTTAGAATAGAAGTTGGATGTTATCCTAAACTATCAGTTAGCCTCCTCTAAAACATAATCCAGTCTTCGTGGCCAGGAGCCACAAAGCTCAGCTCTCAATTCTTGGACTCTAGACTCACCAACACCATAAAGACAAAAGCATCATAAATAAAATGAACTGAAGCCTGGTGAAAATTAAACCTGGTTGTTCAAGACAAGATGCTTCAGAAATTATTAGAATTAATATTCAAAAATTACTATAAACATCCAGACCTAAGGTCTATTGTATTGTAATACAACTGGGTATCCTCTCCTTTCTCAGAGAGATTACACCCCAAGATAACCTGTTTCTACGATTTCTTCAACTCTACAAATAATCAACTTTTTCAGAGGTAGATAACCAGTCCATGTGATTTACACCCATTCAAATCATACCAACGACATAAGAGGGTAAAAAACAGAGTTAAGACTAACAAACCAATCTGTTTCTTAAAAAGACTAACACTCTTCCTGATGTCAAATCAAATCTAGTATAGAATATTGTTTGTATTACCACTATTATAGTAGAGAGCTGGTTTATGACCCTCTTAAAGCCAATCCATCTATAGCTGTTGAAGTTTTCAAGACCTTGTTTTTTACCAGAATGAACTCCCAAATTAGCAGAACTATGACAGAATCCGGTGAAGTGGAAATCTTCTTGTTAATAAGGCAGTGAGCCAACAAAGGGTAAAATAAAGTGGCATTGTGGAGGCAGATCCTGATTTAAAGAGCTGACTGGGAAAATGTCATGCTCTGCATTTTCATACTGTTCTCATCCAACTTGGCTAAATTGTCAAGAATCTCAACAACAACTAGGTGCCCAATTCTGCTCCCACTGAAGTCATTATTGGTTATGCCACTGGAATCAGTAGGAGAAGAACCACTTTCTAAGATATTAAACTCTGCTTCCCAAATTATCTACCATTTGTGAAGCATTTGTTATCTTGACTATAATTTCAGTTATAGCTCAGTCTGCCACTTGCACCATTCAGCTTTCCAGAGGTAAAGTCCATACTCAACATAAAAATTGACAAAGTGATGAAAATTGAAGAAGTTTGTGAAAAAAATAAAACCCTTACCCTTTACTCTATGTGGCTTCTAATTTCATAAACTGCTTTCCCATCTGTTCCTAATTGGAGTCCTCCAAGAGCCCCAAAATACCAATATTATACAGAAGTCTTTAGAACAGAAGTTATTAATGCACATTTATACAGCATCTGTCTTTCTATAGTATCCCGAAGTCCTTCACACTGTTTTTATAACAGAGATCACTCCACTCAACAGTAAAATGCTGTCTCATATTTGAAGTAGAATATTGCAATTATCCTGTAAAAGCAACGTAGGAATATGTAGGAATAGGAATGTTAAGGAAAAAAACTGAAGATTAATTTGTACAAGTGAAATAACCAGGGGATTTTAGATCTAACTATCCAGTTTGGAATTTGGTCATCACCATTTGATATTAATTTGCAGAATACTGGGACATGAGTTTCAAGCTGACTCAGAGGAGCTCCCCCTGTTGAATCCCCAGCACCCCTTCCTGCTTCACACATTTACTGTAGCACCTGAGTTTTCCATGGATCTCTCCCAGTCACTAATAATCATATTAACCCCTCTTTGCATAGGGAAAGTATGTTGGGTAAATCGGACATTATGCTACCCTCCTGCAATATATGTTTTTTACATTACGCTGTCAGGTAACAGTAGTTTTGTAAGTGTCCCAAATAGAAAGAAAAAGACCCCATCATCAGTACATGTTCAAAATTTCAGTTCATCATCATCATGTTCCTATTATTTCTCTGGCTTTCAGGGCAGTGATGAAGCTCCTCCATGCCTGTCTGTTTCTGGCAAGTCTTTCAATGCTTCTCCAGCTGTGCCCCAGGTTTTTCAGCTCAGCTTCCACAGCTCTTTGCCATGTTGTTTTCAGGTGGCCTATGTTTCACAGAGTGAAGATCTGGCCTGTGCATCCACGTCCTTTCTGAAAACCAGCTTGCTCTTTTCTGAGAATGCTATTGACTGCCTCTGATATATGTGCTGGACTATGACCTTACACAATATTTTGGTTGGCACATATGATCACAAGTGTGATACTACGCCAGTTATTTCAATCACTGAGAGTTCCTTTCTATGGTATCTTCTCTATAACCCCATTGGTCCACTCATCTGGCACTTTTTCCTTTTCCCAGACTGATGTATATAGAGGGGCCAGGATAAATGCTGTTAATTTAGGATTTACCTTGAACAATTCTGCGTTCAAGTTATACTTGCCAGGATATTTCCCATTTTTTAAGGATTTGATGGCTTGAATGATCTCTTCCTTAGTTGGAGTGTCTGTGTTGATATCAAGATCTTTTTCTGTCCAATGCATTTCTTTTTCTTTCTTTTTCAGTTGTTTGACCTCCCGATGTTCTTTGCTATTCTGCTCGCAGTGTTTGTCCTTTAGCTTCTGGGATTTTGTGTCTAAAACTTTTTTCTTCAGGACTCATCTGGTTTCTCTAGCATTCCATGTGCTGGGTGTAATGCACTCCTTCCTTCTCATCCACCACTAGCCTAAACAGGCTTCACTGCTTTGTTTATAAATTGCTGTTACTTTGTCCCACTTCTTGTTGATCTCCAAATTTGCATTCCCCTCCTCTCCATCAAGGTCTGCAAGTGCTTGAAACTTGTTCTTTAACTGCAGAATGAAGGCTTTCTGTATGTCATAATGTCTATGTCTCTTATTTGGTGGACCCACCCTCCTCACTTTCACATCTGTCAGTGAGCGTCACCATTTGCCATTGATCATAATATGGTCAATCTGGTTCTTATCTCTGCCATTTGGAGAACACCATGTCAGCTTGTGAATTTCACAATGCTGAAATAAGGTTCCGCCGATGATTAGGTCATTCATATTACAGAAATCAACAAGTCTCTCTCTGTTTTAATTTATAGTGCCACACCCATTACCATTGTTTGTGTTGTCCTTACTGATCCTGGCATTCATGTCTCCAATGACGATAGTTAGATCATGGCATGGTACTCTCTTTAACTTGTTCTGTAGTGTAAGGTAGAATTTGTCCTTTACTTCTTCATTGCTGTCATTTGTTGGAGCATAGCATTGAATCAGAGTGATAGTATGTCTCCCTTTCAGTCTGACTCTTATAAATTTGTTGCTGATGGACTTCCATTCAAGCAGGGAATGCTCCACTCCCTTCTTCAAAGGGATGGCCACACCCTCATGGTGTTGTCAAGAATCAGAGGGGTAGCCGTGTTAGTCTGGAATTGCAGAAGTGACAAAGAGTCCTGTGGCACCTTAAAGACTAACTGAAATTTTTTCAGAGCATGAGCTTTCGTGGGCTAATACCCACTTCGTCGGATGCATGCAGTGGAAGTATCCAGGGGCAGGTATAAATAGGTAGGCAAGAACCAGGTGGGAGATAACAAGGTTAGTCCAATCAGGCTGAACCAGCTTGTTATCTCTAATCAGGGAGGGTGAGGTGTTCCTCTAGTGCTGAACTGGAGGTGTGAATAGCGAGAGAAGAGAAGCTGCTTTTGTAGTTAGCTAGCCATTCAAAATCTCTATTCAGTCCCAAATTGATTGTGTCAAATTTGCAAATGAATTGCAGCTCTGCAGTCTCTCTTTGCAGTCTGGACTTGAAGTTTTTTTGCTGCAAAATGCTGACCTTTAAATCTTCTATGGTGTGTCCGGTGAGGTTGAAGTGCTCTCCTACAGGTTTTTGAATATTGCCATTCCTGATATCTGATTTGTGTCCATTTATCCTTTTTCGTAGGGACTGTCCAGTTTGGCCGATGTACATAGCAGAGGGACATTGCTGGCACATAATGGCGTATATTACATTGGTAGATGTGCAGGTGAATGAACCAGTGATGGTGTGGCTGATCTGGTTTGGTCCTGTGATGATGTTGCTGGTGTAGATGTGTGGGCAGAGTTGGCATCGAGGTTTATTGCATGCATTGGTTCCTGAGTTAGAGTTGTTATGGCGCGGTGTGCTGTTGCTGGTGAGAATATGCTTGAGGTTAGCAGGTTGTCTGTAGGCCAGGACTGGCCTGCATCCCAAGGCCTCATGGTGTTGTCCATCATCCCATCCAGAATACAGCAAAGTTTCTCCTGCAGCTGTTGTTAATCTTCCTGATCCCATCCATCTGTTCTTGTTGACACCCAGGATGTGTAAGCTGTAGTGTCTCATCTCTGATGTGACCTGAGTTAGCTTCCCTGTTTTGTACATTGCCCACATGTTCCAAAAACAAGTTTGGTTTTAGTTTTTGTGGTGACCAAATTTAAGTTGCCATTTATCTATTTCATGTTAGGGTGCACATCATTGGGAAAGTTGCCTAAATATATAATTTTATTCCATTTGTCTGATAAAAAGAAGAAAAGGGTTTTGAAGTATTTGCTGGTACTATTTTTTAAATTTATTTATACTACAGTTGATTACAGTTGAAAAGGGAATGTTTTATTGACATTAAACATTCTTTATAGTGCTAAAAAAATCTTTAAAATGCTCAACAGAAAACACTTCAAAATCAAGCTTCTGTTATAGACACCCTTATTTTACTACTTTCCAAGCTGATATGCACTTGTTTAAAGCTCTGAGACATAGGAACAGAGCAGGATTAAGTTTATCCATTGATTTTCCCCCTGTTCCTTACATTTTCCTGCAAAGAAGTTCTAGATATGTGACAGACAGGGATTCCTTTAAAAAAAACTACTTTAAGAAAAGCACATAAGCTGTAAAGCATGACATTTGAATCATTTTTGAAAAATCAGACTTTATCTAGTGAGGTTATTAAATATAAAGGTTGATTAATATAAAAGGTTTTATCAAAATGGCAGTCCAGGACAGCTCTAAAATTAATAGTAAATAGGGTTATCTTTGATGCCGTATGACAGGGCTGATTACACCAGGAGACAAAGTTCCCAAGTGATTAACATAACATTTAATTTGGAAAAGTTATTAACCTTTTTTAGGCTTGTTAACTAGGATGGTGTATTACCTTTTCCTTTCAAAGTTGAGTCCAGCACAACTAGCAGCTGATAGATATTAACATGTATCTTACAATATACCAAAGGACTACACCCTCAGCAAGTTTGCAGATGACACTAAACCGGGAGGAGTGGTAGATACGCTGGAGGGTAGGGAAAAGATACAGAGGGACCTAGAGAAATTAGAGGATTGGGCCAAAAGAAATCTGAGTGTAAATGTCAGCGGTTCGTCAAGGATTTTTGGAAAAGGACACACAGAAACACTGATGGCAATTTAACAATTTGTTTCTTTATTAGGGATGGGGAAAATGGGTGAATTCAACAACTAATTACAATAATTAACTATTGAACAATTTTATCAAACTGGTGATTATTAAACAGTTCTAATAAACAGGTTCCTATTACACAACTCTATTAAACAGGCTTTCCTTATTGATTGAGAGATCTAATATAACATTTACAAGGGAAAAACTATTATTACTACTAAGGGGACACAACTATTTACATGGGAAAATGTTACAGCATGCAAGACATGGGTGATATTTTAAATCCTGAGGTGAATTCTGAGATAAAACAATTACAGAAAATGGATCCCTGAGTGACACCTCAAACTCTGAGGTGAACACTCACAGAAATGGGAAACACAAGTGACAGTACAAATCCTGAGGTAAAAATTTACAATTATAAATAATAATAATAATAATAATAAAAAAGGACACACAAATAACACTTCAGAATTTGGAGTGAACACTTATGTAAATCAGACACACAAACAACATTACAGACTCGACCAGCAAACATTATGCACTCGAAGGGAGATACGGGAGCGGAGAGGTGTTGTCTGGGTTGATCAGGCCCAGACCAAATGCAGGACGCCTCTGAGATTTTTGGCACCAATCCTCAGGGTAAAAAGGGCAGAGGGGAACAACAACCTTGGTGCCTAATTAGGCAGATGTAAATAAGGCCCTGTCACTGGGCAGATTTGAATAAGGTTCTGTCACTGGGCAGAATTAGCCGCATGCCTGGCAAGTATGCTTACCCTAGGCACAAGTGGCGCCCTGTTGCTGTCTTTCCCCCAGGCAGAATTCACAGCTTAGCTGTCACAGCTGGAAAAAAGGCGGGAAACACAGACCCAAGCGGCCAGGACAAAGATGCAGTCAGACATAAGCATGGAAGCCATATTTAACACTGAGGAGGTTCAACAAGGACAAGTGCAGAGTCCTGCACTTAGGAGGGAAGAATCCCCTGCACTGCTACAGACTAGGGACCGAATGGCTAGGCAGCAGTTCTGCAAAAAATGACCTAGGGGTTACAGTGGATGAGAAGTTGGATATGAGTAAACAGTGTGCCCTTGTTTCCAAGAAGGCTAAGGGCATTTTGATTTGTATAGGTAGGGGCATTTCCAGAAGATCAAGGGATGTGATCATTCCCTTCTATTTGGCATTAGTTAGCCCTCATCTGGAGTACTGTGTCCAGTTTTCGGACTCAGACTACCAGAAAGATGTGGATAAACTGGAAAGAGTCCAGCGGAAGGCAATAAAAATGATCCGGGGGCTGGAGCACATGACTTATGAGGAGAGGCTGAGGAAACTGGGATTGTTTAGTCTGCAGAAGAGAAGAATGAGGGGAGATTTGATAGCTGCCTTCAACTACCTGAAAGAGGGTTCCAAAGAGGATGGATCTAGGCTGTTCTCAGTGGTAGCGGATGACAGAATAAGGAGTAATGGTCCCAAGTTGCAGAGGGGAAGGTTTAGGTTGGATATTAGGAAAACTTTTTCAATAGGAGAGAGGTGAAACACTGGAATGGGTTACCTAGGGAGGTGGTGGAATCTCCTTCCTTAGAGGTTTTTAAGGTCAGGCTTGACAAAGCCCTGGCTGGGATGATTTAGTTGGGGATTGGTCCTGCTTTGAGCAAGGGGTTGGACTAGATGACCGCCTGAGGTCCCTTCCAGCTCTGATATTCTATGATTCTATGATTCCCGAGAACTCTTGGCCACAAGTCACATGTACAGAGTCTGGGTAAAGCTATCACCTAAGAATTTAAATCCAATCATTATTTAAAATGAATTTTTCCTGACACTGGCATTTACTTGAAGAAAATGCATTTGTACTATCACAGTTTAACCTTCTTCATGCAATCCTGGCTTTTCTTGGAAAGTAAGAACTACAGGGGGGTAATATATAAATTAAACAAGAGAAAGAAGGATAAGATTAGTAGTAGTCATAATTTTTAAAAAATCATTTATCAATAGTTACAAGATAGGTAACTAGCTCTCCTGTGTGACTAAATTCTCCACAGGGATGGCTCAGACTAGAAGTCTAGAAAGATGAACTGCCCAACTGATCCCCAGCCTGCGATATCTATCTATATGATATTCCCTGGGTAAAATAATTTCCTTCTCCATTTTTCCCTCACCAAAAAAATTAATCAATTCCATCCTCAATCACATTCTTCAACGTTCATTAATTACATATTATTTCCTCTCAGACCCACCATTCCTTTCCTCCTACTCTGAGACCAGTACTATTGCCATACATTCCCTTCCCAGCACTTCCTGGAACATTCCACAGTTGGTTCCACTATCTGGCAGTGAGAACTCAAAAAGCAAATGTGCTGATAGGTGGAAGTTCTGTGGCCTCTTCTGCTCACTGTGATAGCAGGGAGTTGTCCTGCAGAGGCTGCCTCTGGAGTCAGAAACAGCTTCTCTCCAATGATGGGTAGGGAGGGTGATTGGGGATAAACTTCCATTAGTTCTTCAGGCAAGGGAATCTACTCTGCCCAATGGTAGTCTCTCTTAGCTGGTGATATGTTGAGCTAGTGAGTTGGTCTCCAGTGACTGATGGGTACTCCAGGTCCCACCTCTGCTGGTTCTTCAAATTCTAAGGCAGGGCTGGACAGATAGGCACTGGCAACAAGAGATGACTTGTAGTAGTTGCAGCACTGCTGGTGTGGCTGATGATGGGGAGAAACTGGGACCACATGGTGCATCCTTCATGTATTCCTTGCAACACTAGTGGGGGATGCAGCAGTGATGTTCATTCCTCTTTTTAGCAGCTGCTGGAGCTGTGACAGTAGGGGGAAAAACTAATATCTCAGCAACTGCCTGAATGATCAGCCATCTCAGAGAAGGGTGACAATCTTACCAACAGGATGAGTAAACATGCTTGTTTCTTTTGTGCAGGCCTTTGAAACAATTTCACTCCACCCTTCCAAATCAAAACCAGTTCTGTTCTCCATGGTTACACCACTGTGCATGGGGCCTAATGATTTTTGGGAAGTTCACTGTGATGCTTCTTTAGTTAACCCCTTAATACAAAAAGTCAATTAATTAGAAGAGTCAGTGGAGAGAGGGACGAAATGTATTGCTTCCTCCCAGTTCCCTGCTCAGCATCCTGATGGAGAAGCGGAACTCAGCTTCTTTTTCTTTCCAGCCCTCACAGTCGGTTTACATCTTCAAAATGAAGAGGGCTAGAGACTTACTATGATTTTAAAGTTAAAGCTTAGATTCTCCTTCAGGGGACTGGTTAGCAAGAAACCTATGAGAGTCCCCATGAGTTCCCTCCAGCTTTACAGTGCTCTATGGTATATTTACATTACTAAGATCAAGGGCCAGAGTCAATTAAAACCCTGGGGGCGCAGTTTTCCTGAGGCTGCACAGACTCTTGCAGAAATTGTGAGCTAGGTAGATTTGATACTGAATGCGAGCCCAAGGGATCATTTCTGAAAAAAACAGAGGAGATGTTCATAAAAGAAAAAAATCAGTAATTCTCATTTATTCATGCACGGCTTTTGGGACCTGCTATTTTGCTTTGTTCAAGGAGACCCCGAAAAAGCCCTGAGAAAGGATGATTAAATTCCTAGAGAAATTCAAAGTGGGCAAATATATTAAATTAATAGAAAGTAAAACACAGACAGAATGACACCTAATTCTAGAGATGAGCCCAAACCAAAACCCCACATATGAATATCCCCAGCTTTGGAGATCATCTGAATTTCCTGACACTCAATCATTTTAACAGTATGGCTTGCCCCAGGGTTGTGAGGCACCTCTTTGCCACCTGCCCTTAGCATGAGGAAGGTCTTTGCCTGCTGTGGCTCTGCTCTCTGGCAACACAAACACTGCTTTCCAGACCTCTGCAGACCTCACTCTCTTTGTACAAGTAGCAACAGGCACACACCAACCCATAGTCCTTGGAGCATTTCCTGCAGTCTCCAGCCCCTTATCCACTGAATACTCACAGAACTACTGTGCCTTCTGTTCTCAGAGGAACTGCATACACACCAGTTTGTACCATATAACCTTGCTTAATACCACACCACTTAATATATTTATAGCGAAAACAAGTATACGTTTATTATCAAAGAGCAGAGATTCAAGTGATAGTGAATGAGAATATTGGAAACAAACGGTTATATAAAGCAAAATCATAACATGCTTTCTAGACACTAAACTTAACTAACACGTTATCCTCTTGTCTAAAGAATCTTATCTCACCTAGCGTTCTTTCCAGTGTTTTCAACCAAACATGGCTGAGACCCCTCTTTCATGAAGCAAACATGTTGTCCTTTTACTTCATTGGTGAATGATGCCAAGTTATTCTCTTTCTCCTCCAAATATACCAGAACAAACCTTTGATGAACAAACCTCAAAATAGACTTCCCCATTTCTACCACCACCAATGCTTGGGGTTTTTTGGTTACTTGTCTCTCTTTGAAGGTTTCATAAAATAGAATCATAGAAAAGTAGGACTGGAAGGGGACATTGGTAGATCATCTAGTTCAGTCCCCTGCACTTAGACAGGACTAAGTATTATCTGGACCCATTCCTGACGGGAATTTGTTTAACCTGTTCTTAAAAACCTCCAATGATAGAAATTCCACAACCTCCCTCGGTAACTTGTTCAAGTGCTTAACTACCTGTACAATTAGGAAGTTTTTCCTAAGGTCTAACCTAGGACTCCCTTGCTGGAATTTAAGTCCATTACTTCTTCTCCTGTGCTTATTGGTTAAGGAGATCAATCTATCACCCTCTCTTTATAATAACTTTTCATATACTTGGAGATTATTATCATGTCCCCCTTCAGTCTTCTCTTCTTTAAACTAAACAAACCCAGTTACAGTAGACTCTCGATTATCCAGGATTGGGTTAACCAGGTTGTGGATTAACCAGGATGTCAAAAAAAATACACGTAACTTGCAGGGCCAGCTCTGGCTTTGTTGCCGCCCCAAGCACAAAAAAACCAAAAACCAAACCCACCAGGGCTCAGGGCAGCCAGTGAACCAACACCCTCTAACCCCAAGTGCGGGGTGACTGGTGAACCAACCCCTCCCCCACCATATTTCCTATGGATGGTAATTATCCAGGATTTTATTAGCCAAGATTAATTTTTTCCCTATCATCCTGGATAATCGAGAGTCTACTGTATTTCAAGCTTTCTTTGTAGATCCTGTTTTCCAGGCCTTTAATAATTTGTGTTGCTCTCCTCTGGACTGTCTCGAATTTGTCCACATTTTTCCTGCAGTGTGGTGCCCAGATCTGGGCACAGAACTCCAGTTGAGGCCTCATTAGTGTTGAGTAAAGCAGAAGAATTACTTCAAATGTCTTGCTTACAACACTCCTGCTAATACATCTCAGAAAGATGTTTGCTTTTTTTGCGACAATATTGCTCATTGTTTACAATCCTTCTTTAACATTCAGTTCAGACAGGTAAGAGGAGACTCAGTGTGAACCAGACAATACTTAATTTACATGTAAACAGCCAGATAGATAAAAAATTCTTGTCTAATAGAAAGCCTGTTTTTCACCTTTGCTGCTGACCAGTCCCTAAACACAGACCTTAGTAACATAATTTTCATTGTATATACATACCTCCTTACAGAACAACTGTACATATATTTCACAATGATGTTAATGATCCATGTGACACTGAATTTTATTTGAGACCTCACTATTAAACAGAATGTACATACCGCGTGCAAGTGGTTCTTGTTAATCTCCTTAGATCTCCTCTGTACCTCTTGTCTGTTTGCATTACTATGTTCCTTGGTCACAAAAAGGCAGAACTAAAAATCCATATCTGAACATCCTGCAACTCAGGTTGTTTCAGCCCTGGCTGAGTGCCACCCCTGCCAGCAGATGGTTACCACGCTATTATAACTAGATCCAGCCCATGGATCCCGTATGCTTTCCAGCCAGCTGGGTCTGAGCAGAGTCCAGGCTATAACTCTGGGCCTCTAGGGGATGCTCTTGTGTGCTGACTCCTTTTGCCAATCTCCTTTGGGATATGGGATCCTGCAATTCAACTGCCCTAGGTCCTGAGACCAGTGCCAAAGCCCTTAAGCCTCCCTAGTAGTTTATGCGAGCTTCCCCCAGAGCTCGCCCACATGGACACTCTGCTGTATAGTTTAAGTCTATGAGGATACCTGGCAATCAAAGCAAGGAACACAAACTTTGCAAAGAATCAGAGAGGTAGCCGTGTTAGTCTGGAATTGCAGAAGTGACAAAGAGTCCTGTGGCACCTTAAAGACTAACTAAAGTATTAGAGCATAAGCTTTCGTGGGCTAATAC
>ML677334.1:1962706-2014869 GCA_007922305.1 Dermatemys mawii
TTTATACCTGCCCCTGGATACTTCCACTGCATGCGTCCGACAAAGTGCGTATTAGCCCACGAAAGCTTATGCTCTAATACTTTAGTTAGTCTTTAAGGTGCCACAGGACTCTTTGTCACAAACTTTGCAAAGTAATTTCTTAAATACCTGCACACAGTTATTTTACTCTCGGGCAGCATATGAGACATACAGAGCTATGGAAAAACAACAGACTCATGAATGCAATTTCCCCTCACCACTTCTGAGAGTTTTTGAGTTTGGGTCAGTGTCCTTGGTAGACAGCTAAAGACCCTCCTGATATTATGCCCCCAACTGTGTCTTCTCTTCTGGCAGTGGAATAATCATTCCTGCTTATAAACACTTTCTTGATCAGAACCTCCCAGTTTGAAACCCCATGTCATGCTGAGTTCCTGTGCTCATCACCTTTCTTTCACAGGAGGCTGTAAAGAAGAAAAGAGTCATTCACAAGGAGAGACATCTGGATGACTTTCTGAGAGTGCACACCGCATTCTTATGGAAATATGCTTGTGATATGGTTATGCCGTAAGTGAGATATATTTTATGCAAGATGGCTCATGCCTGCAGCATGCCATTAAAAATCCTGCCCAGCCCGGCCCGCTCTTCTCCACCTCCCAACCCCCTCCTGTGGGAAGCTTGGTCCTGCCTGGCTCCCCTGCCTCTTCCCACAGCGTGGTGGATTCCTGCCCCCTCCTCCTCCTCCTCCTCTCTGTCCCTCCTTCCCTGCCCACCGATGGCCCTTGCGGGGGGAGGGGCACAAACAGAGCTGCAGCATGTTCACTGCTCCAGGCCAAGGCAGAGAAGAAGTGGGGGCAGGGCCTTGGTGAAGGGGGTGGAATCGAGGTATATCCCCTCCAGTCCCCTTCCCTGAGCCACTCAGGGCAGGGGGCTGGGAGCACCCCCAGGACCCCAGCCCACACCCTCAGCTCTTTGCCTTGTACTCCCCCACCCCCAGCCTTCTGCCCTGAGCCCTGTAGCCCAGCATACCCTCCAGGCCCCTGCCCTGCACACCCCCCAGACTCCTGCTCTGACCCCTGTACCCCCCTCAAAAACACCCAGTCCTCTGCTTGACTCCTTCACAGACCCCCCCATGACCCCAGCCCTGACTCTGGCACCCCCACACATACCCAGGCCCCCTCATCCCATACATCCTGACTCTTGCACCCCCCATAGCTCCACTCCCACCCTGAGCACCAAATGGGAGCTTCTGCATGCCCCCCATTCCCACCTGCACCCCTTGCACCAAATGAGAGCTGCCCAAGTAAGCGCTCCACACACAAACCTCCTGCCCCAATCCTGAGCTCCCTCCTTCATTCTAGCTCCTGGCCAGACCCTATACCCCAACCCCCAGCTTGCTCCTTCACCCTCACCCTGTGCTCAGTGCACCCCCAACCTCAGTGCAGTGCAGGGAGAGAGGAAATGAAAGCGGCCAGAACCAGGGAGAAGGTAGGTACCCATTCTGTGGGCAGGGCCGGGACCCCAGACCGGCAGCGGGCTGAGTGGATCTGGCAGCTGGGATCCTGGTGGATGGAACCCCTGAGCAGCAGCGGCTGAGCTGCTCAGCCCACTGCCAGTCTGGGGTCCCGGCTGTTGGCCCTGCTCAGCCCACCACCGGTCTGGGGTTCTGGCTCCTGGCCCCTTGCCAGCCGGGGTCCCAGGCACAGGCCCTGCTCAGCCTGCTGCCGGCCTAGGTGAACAGAACCCCAGACCGGCAGTGAGCTGATTGGGCCGGCAGTGTAAAATCAGCGTTTTAATTTAGTTTTAAATGAAACTTCTTAAACATTTTGAAAGCCCTTGTTTATTTTACAATACGACAATAGTTTAGTTATATAATATATAGACTTATAGAGAGAGACCTTCTAAAAGAACATTGAAATGTATTACCGGCACGCGAAACCTTAAATTAAAGTGAATAAATGAAGACTCGACACACCACTTCTGAAAGGTTGCCGACCTCTGGTCTATAAGGTGCCACAGGACTCTTTGTCGCTTTTGCAGATCCAGACTAACATGGCTACCCCTCTGATACTTGGCATTAATGAACTTAACATCCATGAATTTATCGAGTTCTCTTTTAAAGCCTGTTATAGCCCTAGTCTTCACAACCACCTCAGGCAAGAAGTTCCACAGGTTGACTGTGCGCTGTGTTAAGAAGAACTGCCTTTTATTTGTTTTAAACCTGCTGCCTATTAATTTCCTTTGGTGGCCCCTAGTTCTTAGATTATGAGAACAAGTAAATAACTTTTCCATATTCACTTTCTCCACACCACTTATGATTTTATATATCTCTATCATATCCCCCCTAAGGGTTGGACTACAATGGGGGGGGGTCAACCTAAGATACGCAACTTCCGTATCTTAGGTTGACTTACCTGGCCGTCTCCATGGCAGTGAGTCGACTGTGGCTGCTCCCCTGCTTACTCTTCTTGACAGGGTGGAGTACAGGAGTCGATTCAGGGATCCAGTGGGTTGTGTAGCCGTACCCTTAGGCTCCTCTTTTCCAAGCTGAAAAGTCCTAGCCTCTTTAATCTCTCCTCATATGGGACCTGTTCCAAACCCCTAATCATTTTAGTTGCCCTTCTATGAACCTTTTCTAATGCCAGTATATCGTTTTTGAGATGAGGTGACCACATTGGTATGCAGTATTCAAGATGTGGGAGCACCATGGATTTATATAAGGGCAATAAGATATTCTCCACATTATTCTCTATCCCTTTTTAAATTATTCCTAACATCCCATTTGCTTTTTTGACTGCCGCTGCACACTGCATGGATGTCTTTAGAGGGTTTGGAATTCTTGTTACTAGGGAGAGGGCTTGGGACCTGTAACAGGGAGAGTTCAGGGAAGCTTTCAGTCAAAGAGCAGTAGGTTAACGTCTGGGAGGGAGCAGAATTGGCACATCTACAATAGCTCTGACAAACTGACTTCTGTATAGTTACTGTGGATTTACATTGGTGTGAGTGTGATCAAGTTAAGGGGTGACTTGATCACAGTCTATAAGTACCTATATGAGGAACAAAACTTTGGTAATGGGCTTTCCAGTCTAGTAGTACAGGAAGATCCAATGTCTGGAAGTTGAAGCTAGACAAATTCAGACTCAACATGCAATACAAATTTTTAAGTGAAGGAAATTAACCCTTGGAACGACTTACAAAAGGCGGATTCTCCATCACTGGCAATTTTTAAAGCAAGATTAGATGTTTTTCTAAATTCTATTATCTAGTTCAAACAGGAATTAATTCAGGGAAATCCTATGACTTGTGTTATATGAGGGTCAGACAAGATGATCAAAAGGGTGCTTTCTGACTTTATAACCTATGAATCTGGCCCAATGAGTTTTATCAAAACTCTAGCTATTGAGTAGAATTATCTCATTTACAATAGTTTTACATTGAGTTTAATAGAATTATTCCAGATTTACATCTGTGTAAGTTGTCACTTAAGCTAAATTCTGCTCTCAGTTCCAGTGGTATAAATTTGGAGTAACTGTAACTGAAGTAGTTCTGGCTAGACGAGCAGAATTTGACCCAATCTTTTTGCACAATCTGTCATGAATGGATGTTTTCAAATTTTTCAATGGATGCTTTAATTTCTGCCTCAAATGCCTCAGTTCTTACTTCCCTCTTTACTACGTAAGAATTCTATAGCATCCCAGCATCTATTATTATTAATTAATCTTTTCTTCAGTCTTATTTTTGTTAAGTAACCAATCAGGGGGAAAGTAAGAGGCTATCAACACGGAAACCTTCTCTTAGACCTTCCTATCCCACCATCCATATATTAAATCTGTGGCAAGAAACTTCCAATACGCTTTCTCCCCATGATCTTATTGCTAATGTCTCACTAAGAACATTATAAAAGGAGAGGGGAAAAGACCCCATCCTGTTCTCCTTCTCTCAGACACAAACAGCAATGAACAAAACTGAAATAACTGCTGCTGCATGCTATATTAAAAGATCATAACCTCAAGAGAAAATTGCCAGCAGGCACAAAACAAAACCAAGGCAAAAAAGAATTCTGCTATAATCTGCAGCAAATAGAGAATAGCCCTCAAAATGAAGTCAGCAGAGACATGAAGCAGAACAACAGTAAAGAAACTTCTACTATAATGCAGCAGGTAAAACCAAAAGACACAAGATCTGATTCTGACCTTACTTAAACTGGTGTGACATCACTCTGACTCCAGCAATTTCAGTGTACATCCATGTTAATGAGCTCAGATTCAAGTTCAAAGTGACTGCTTCCAGTTTCTCCCTTATATACATTATATATATATATATGTATATCTCTATACAAAAGAGAGGAAAGAACAGAAGATTACTTCTACTCAAGAATGCCTCTGCTTAGATACAGGGCTCGATTGACCTCAGCACCACATTGGTACACAACCTAGTGAAAGAGTGGAAGGAGCTTTCTCCCTGCACAGGGGCTGGCTATACTATGGTTAGGGAAAGTGGCAATGCTCTAGGTTTCTGCTGCTGCCAGTGCTAACCCCTACAAAGGTCACAAAGATGGTGGAGGTGAGAACATAATTCATCTTTTCAAAGGATGTGAGGATTGTCACTCCAGCAAGGGATCCTTGATTCTGGTGTGACAGTGTGGCCTATACATTTACCCTAATTGTGAACTCAAGTGTAAAAAGTGAGTGCAAGTTTATAAAATGTCACAGTCACAATAACCTATAACAAATGTTGATGGGAAAAGGTGCAAAGTGGGGATGAGACTGTATCTTTTGCATCATTGCTGTAATCCTGTACCCAGAGAGGCAGATAAAAATAATACCCTAACTAGCCTGATCTTGGAACAAGTTTGCCAGGTCTTAAAGTGGTTAATAAGACTGTGTGCCATGCCTGTGATTTTCCAAAATTGAGGCTGCAAGTAGGAATCAACACCAGAGATAGAAACTGTGCTTTCTATCTTTGCTGTCCTTTACTCTCTCCTTTTGTGTGTATGTTTGTCTTGTTTTGTCTTCTTGGAAATGGGATCAAACATTAACAACAAGAGCAGCTCCAGATCAGTTCAATTAACTTCTTCTCTTTTCTTCCAAAGAACAATTATTAGCATCTTTAATATCATACAGAATACTGGCATGTGAGGAATGGAGGGGGCAGGTTGGTTCTAAAATCTCTCTCCAGCTATGGGGAAAAGGAACAAGGGATGATGCTAAAATAAAAGCCTTACTTAATACTTTACATTTAAAATGCTTTAACTGTTTTTCCTTCTTTTCCTGTATCTTTAAAAAAGGGCTTGAGTGATTTTTAATGGTCTGTTTTCCATAGTGCTAAGCAGCCTCTTGGGGTTCCTGTTGCAGTACCCTTCCTCTAAAGTCCCATGGATGATAGAACAGTCTGCTGAACCTGGAAGAAGTTTCCATACCACTCCTCTCCCTTTGCAGGAGGAGGTAGTTCACAGTTGTGAAGCAGAAAGAGCCACGGCTGAATATGGCCTGTTTAATGTAAACATTTAAGATAGTTTATTGAGGCTGTTGCTTCATAAACACTATAGACTTTGGCGACTACAACCTCATTCCAGGTCGTTCACCAGTCACAAGGGTGATAGGTGACACATTGCTAGTGCATCCTGGGACAGGGTGCTAAAGAGCAAGATAGAACTTGGGAGGACATAAGATTTCCCTATAGTCAGAAGGGAAAGTTTTCATTTGTTTCTGGGACTAGCTTTTCTGGTAGATAGTACTAGACTAGTAGTGTAAAAGCTATGCAACACAATATTGAATAATGTAGCACAATTTTTTTTAATAGATGTTGTTAATGTGCAAGTTTTTCAACCCACATTGGAAACCTCATGTCCTAAATTGCTCACAATAACCCGCTCGTATAAGTGGTTTCATTGTCTCTTTCCTTCAGAGCAATTTGAATAGGCCATTAGGTTTATGGCCTGATATTTGACAGCATTTTTGATTCACTCCTTATGCCTCTAATGAGGAGTTCGGGATCATGGAGGTAAGTGTGTTGGAGTTTGAATTTTTGAGGAAAACTTCCCTGCAGCTTAAAAATAAAAACTGTAAATAATTAATAGGTAGATTTTCCATTTGTGAATACAAAAGTAACTGTCAATGGTTTTATCCATGGGCCAGAACCTTCTCTCAGTTATACTGTTGTAAATCTGGAGTTGCTATACTGAAGCAAATGGAATTACTCTGGAATTACTTGGTGTGATCAGAGTATAATTTGGCCCTAAGCCTTTAATCTTGAAATGATAATTTAGGCAGCTTCCCATAAGAACATAAGAACGGCCATACTGGGTCAGACCAAAGATCTATCTACCCCAGTATCCTGTCCTGAGACAGCCAGCAATGCCAGGTGCCCTAGAGGGAATGAACAGAACAGGTAATCATCAAGTGATGCATTCCGTTGCCCATTCCCAACTTCTGGCAAACAGAGGTCTGTCAAACATCTCTGCCCATTCTGGCTAATAGTCATTTGTGGACCTATCCTCTGTGAATGTATCTAGTTCTTTTTTTAACCCTTTTATAGTCTTGGACTTCAAAACATCCTCTGACAAATAGTTCCACCGGTTTATTGGCCATTGTGTGAAGAAAGATTTCCTTTTTTTTGTTTTAAACCTGTTGCCTGTTCTTTCCTTTTATGACCCCTACTTCTTTTGTTATGAGAAGGAATAAATAATGCTGCCTTATTTACTTTCTCCACACCAGTCATCATTTTATAGACTGCTATCATATCCCCCATTAGTCATCTCTTTTCTAAGCTGAAAAGTCTTATCGATCTCTCCTCATATCGAAGTTGTTCCATATACCTAATAATTCAGTTGCCCTTTTCTGTACCTTTTCCAGTTCTAATTCATTTCTGTTCAGACAGGGAAACCACATCTGCACGTAGTATTCAAGATGTGAGTGTACCATGGCTTTATATATAGGCAATAAGATATTTTCCATCTTATTATCTGTCCCTTTCTTAATGATTCCCAAAACTCTGTTGGATTTTTTGACTGTCGATGCACATTTCTTTTAGAGAACTATCCACAGTGGCTCCAAGATCTCTTTCCTGAGTGGTAACAGCTAACTTAGACACTATCATTTTCTATGTATAGTTGGGATTATATTTTCCAATGTGCATTACTTTGCATTTATCAACATTGAATTTCATCTGCTATTTTGTTGTCCAGTCACCCAGTTTTGTAAGATCCCTTTGTAACTCTTCACAGTCTGCTGTGAACTTAACTATCTTGAGTAGTTTTGTATCATCTCCAAATTTTGTCACCTCAATATTTACCTCTTTTTCCAGATCATTTATGAATATGTTTGTAACCCTTCTGCCCATCAGAGTTGGCAGCAACAAGGGCCGGGTTCAGTATCCAGGGGTTCCATTCCAATAGCACAATACAAAAACCGGCTCGAGCCCCCACCCAGTGACCTGGGACAACCATATACCACCCCTCTGGGCGTCTGTAAGAGACAATACTTCCCCTCTCGCAAGCACAGAGTCTGAGTGTACCAAAGCCTTTTAATAACAGGGAGAAACAATGTGGCATTATATTGGGGGAAACACCACAAACAAGGTTAATAAACCAAATCATGAACCAGAAGCCCCCCTCCCAGCAAATAGGCCGTGGCCTTCCCTTTGGCTCTTGAGTTCCACAACCCCAAAAAGTCACTCAATAGTCCCAAAAGTCCAACAGCCCAAGAATCTCTGTCCTTGGTCCGTGCAGAGTTCAAAAGTCAATTGGCAGAGTCTTACCTCCCAGCCCGGGTGGAAATGGAGGGTAGGGCAAGGGGCACCTTACGTGGTCCGAAGCCGACTGCGCCGCCTCTCTGTGAGGTTCCGCTGCAGCTCTCCCTGCAATCGGCTCTGCTCCGCTCCGCTGGCTGTCCCACGAACCGCTCTGCCCGTTGATCCGCTAGCTGCTCTGCTAACCGACGCACAGACAGCTGTGCCGCGCCGGTCACTCTGCCCGCAGCACCAACGCCTCCGCTAGTTGACACACAGACAGCTCCGCCACACCGGTCACTCTGCCTGCAGCACCAACGCCTCCGCTAGTCGACAGACAGCTCTGCTGCACCGGTCACTCTGCCCGCAGCACCAACGGCTCTGCTAGTTGACATACGGACAGCTCTGCCGCACCAGCCACTCCGCAGCACCAACAACTCCGCTAGCCGTCCTGCTAGCCGACACACAGACTGCTCTGCTGCACCAGCCACGCTGCACTTTTTTCCGGCCCCCCTACTTAAGACAGCGCTCAGTGATTTCTTTAGCTCTTAGGTGATTTCAGCTCACAGTAGGGGAGCCTTAGTGCAGGTGCACCAGCGAGCCCAAAGCAATTGTCAGCTCAGCAGCCTGGAACCAGGCTCTTAATGGAAGCAAAATTCAATTCTGACATTCTACAGTGGAGAGAGGCAGGGTGCAATAGGCCTGAGAGGCTCTCAGACAGAGCCCTCACCAAAAGGTATAGGTGCTTGTCCACCACCTCTCTCAATCTCACAGTGCTCTGAAAACGCATGGCCCTTGCCCAGTGAGTGCTACCTAGATGATGGCGAGTCTCTCCATCATAACACGGGCCAAGTACATGTCCATAGTCCTTCATTCACATAATCACAGTAACATCACTTTATCATTCCTGCCCCAATAACATAGAAACTGGGGCTCCCTCATCAGCCGAAGTGGCCATGTGGGCTGCTGTGCAGTGGGTGTGTCTATGCAAATTGACCAGCCCCAGACTTATTTTGCAAGGCTCACTGCAATTCCCATAGTTCGCCACCAGATGTCAGAATATATCTCATTCCTGACACTGCTTACATGTTGAATAGGACTGGTCCCATTACAGACCCGTGGGGGACACCACCATTTATCTGTTTTCATTCTCAGAACTGACCCTTTAGTCCTACCCTTCGTTTCATATCTTTTAACCAGTTACAGATCCTGAGAGGACCTTCCCTCTTATGCCATGACAGTTTACTTTGTTTAAGAGTCCTTGGTGAGGGACCTTGTCAAGGGCTTTCTGAAAATCTAAGTAAACTATATCCACTAGATTCCCCTTGTCCACATGTTTGTTGGCCCCCCTCAAAGAGTTCTAGTAGATTGATGAGACATAATTTCCCTTTACAAAAACCATGTTGATTCTTTCCCAACAAATCATGTTCATCTTGGTGTCTGATAATTCTGTTCTTTACTATAGTTTCAACTAGTTTGCCCAGTACTGAAGTTAGGCTTACTGGCCTGTAATTGCCAGTTTCTCCTCTGGAGCCTTTTTTAAAAATTGGTGTCTCATTAGATATCCTCCAGTCATCTGATACAGAAATTGATTTAAATGACAGGTTGCGTACCCTCATTAAACTATAACAGGAACAGTGGGTTCAGTATAATAAAGATTGTGCTGGACTTTTCTTTAACACTGACAATTTTCTTCTTTTAGAAACATCACACCCAGTCTCAACTTTGATCCACAATTTATTTTGTGTATGTGTTCAAGCTCACTGTAGGAATGTATGAAATGCTCAAAATGTATTGCTCTTATATGCTGTGAGAATTGTTACCAGATTTATCATCTGTGCTGTTAACATAAAAATTCCTGTACCTTTTATCACAGGAGCATATTATTTATTATTGTTCCTTAGTCCATTGTCTTTTCCTGGTAGCATCAAATTCTGGTGAAGCTTTTATTCAGAATTTCTTTTGTTTCTAGTGTAATTGTCTTTTCTTTCATCAAATAGAAATTGAAAGGATACCCTCAACACCAACAGTATATTATCTCATGGTTGGTAAATCTAATGCCCATCATACACTACATAGTTAGGTCGATGTAAAGCAGCGTATGCCAACCTAATTGTCAATGTACACACTACAGTCTTGCTCCCGCCGCTGTAAGTGCCCTGCCACACCGACATAACTCCAGCTCCATGAGAGGCGTAGGGCTTATGTCAGTGTAGTTAGGGTGATGCGGTGTCTGTGTTACTTACATTGGCTGTTGGCTGTCCTGTCAATTTCATGGTTTCATGCTAAAGCTGTGAAATTGACAAGAAAGCTGGGCGGATACAGCTCAGCAGTGCCTGGCTCCCCATCCCTAGCTGGGCTGCTCCCAGCTCAGGGTGGCGTGAAGCCTGGGCGGCTGATCCCAATTCTCAGCAGAGAGCAGGGAGCTCAGAGCTGGTGCAGAGAGTGGGAAGCAGAGCTCCCAGTGGAGAGCTGAACTGAGGGTAGTAATTATTGAGCTGATGTCTACACTATAGGGCTGTAGAAATGCTCAGAATCACTCCCCTTGTCCATGTGGATTATTCTGGATGCATTTGAGGTAATTGCATCCTTTATCTTCTGTTTGTTGCATTTAAAAGAAAAACATAATTTATTATTGTGGCTTCTTGCTGAAAGATTCCCTCCCTGTCTGAAAGATGGAGTTTAGAAATCTGTGTGCCTTTATGAAAAATACTGTTTGAATTAAGACATTCAAAAATATCTGATATTGGTACACTCAGTGAAAATATTCCACTGATTTACTTCCTCCTTTATCCCATACCCATTACAGTCTAATAGGGTTGCCGAGTGTTGGTTTTCATCCCGGGTAGCTCCAGGCCATTAAAAGTCTGGTTGGCTGCCTGCCCAGCTCCACACAGCTCCCAGAGAGCTGCTGGCATTTCCCTCTGGCTAGTAGGCTTAGGGGTGGCCACAGGGGCTCTGCATGCTGTCCTCTCTCCCCCAGTGCCAGCTCCACAGCTCCCATTGGCTGGGAACCACAGCTAATGGGAGCTGCGTGGAGGCACCTGCAGGCAGGGGCAGTGCACACAGCTGACTGGCCATGCCTCTGCCTAGGAGACAGAGGGAAAAGCCGGCAGCTTCCCAAGAGCCACACGAGGTAAGCGCTGCCTGGAGCCTGCACGCCAAACCCCTTCCAAAGACCCAACCCCCCTGCTTGAGTTCCCTCACTCATCCAAACTATCTCTTATAGCCCGTACCCCAATCCCCTGGCCTAGCCCTGAGCCCCCTCCCACACTCTGTACCTCTGAGCCCCAGCACAGAGCCTCCTCCTGCACCCCAAACACCTCATGCCTGGCCCCACCCCAGAGCCTGCATCCCCAGCCAGACCCCTCACCCCCTCCTGCACTCCAAAACCCTTTGGCACAGCCCAAAGCCCCCTCCTGCACCCCAAATGCCTCATCCATGGCCGCACCCCAGAGCCTGCACCCCAACCTATAGCCCGTACCCTCTCCCACACTCCAACCCTCTGCCCCAGCTGGGGGAAAACTAGGAATTTATAGAGAGTGTGGGAGAGTGAGCAATGGAGTAGGGGGATGGAGTGAGCAAGAGGTAGGGCAAGGGCGGTCAGTTTTCTCCAATGAGAAAGTTGGCAACCCTACGGTCTAAACAGTTGCTATCACATCTACTAGTCATCTCTTTCTCTATATGGTGTCTGTTATGCATCAAGGGCCTTAAATCCAGCCCGTACAAGGGAAGTAAACAGTAGCTGAAACTGATTTGCAGCAATGGGTCACCCCACATCAGTATGAATATGATGATGGGAACTACATAAACAAATTAGAACTATAGATAAGTAACAGTGTAAATACTAATGTAGCCTGAAGAAAACTTTTTTTTAATGTTGTTTCAGAACGCACAATTAAAAATAACATCTACATCAAGTAATCTGTGGGAAGCAATGATGGTGAAGTGCTGTAACTGGGCCCAGTCCAATGGCCAACAAAGTCAATGTGGGTCCTTCCTCTCATTTCAGTGGGCACTGTATCAGATGCTTAGTGTAAAACACTCTGGCAAACCTGTAGCTCCCAAGTCCCCTGGCTTACTAGAACAGAAGACTTTTGAAAATCTTTTCTAAAACCGTTGGAAGTAGGCATGGAAAGAACTGGACTGTATGTTTGCAACAGGAGCCAAAGGGTAATCTGAAGATTAATTCAACTCTTTTGTATTAAAATGGAAAGGTGCCCTAAGGAAATACCTGGAATACCTTCCCTGAAACCTTCTTCATAGATTCCAAGGCCAGAAGGGCCCACTATGATCATCTACTCCGACCTCCTGTATAATACAGGCTATCCAACTTCCTAAAAATAATTCCTTTTGAACTAAATAATTCCCTTTGAATCACTGGAATCACAGGGAGTCTCAGAAGAGGGAAATAACTTGCAACCTTAATCTTGCGAAGGGTAGCTCTGTCTGATCCTCCCAGCCTGAATAATTTGCTGCTGATACATTGCTGTTGCAGATGGGGATCTTCAGGTGGACAGTTCAAAGGCCTAAAATGTCCATTACATAATGTCCATGTCCAGTTAATGCCTTTATAAGTCTACCCTGTATTGGCATCCATTCGAGGTTAGAACATACTTCCTGTCAGGGAAACTTCAGCAGCATCTAGTTCAGTAGTTTAAAGAACCTAAGCACTTTAATCACATTTCTCTCTCTCTCTCTCTCTCTTTCTTTTTTTTTCTTTTTTTTTTTTTTTGGTGACAGATCCATTGCTTTGCACAGAGAAAACTCCCCTAACATGCTGGTATCGTGATTTTCTTGTGGTGGAAATTAAAATCACAACTTTTTTCTTAATGCAGTTGATCTTAGCTAACTGTTTCCTCATTAATTTACAATGCCAATTTCTACTAAAAGGCTGATAGGAGTGTGTGGCTTTAGCTTCTGCACTCACTCTTCTTTTAAAATTAAAATTATTAATTGCCAACATGATGTCTCAGCTGATATATATGCTAATATGCTGAGCTTTTCCATAGATTGCTTTTGAATGGAATATTTATGCCAATAAAAAAAACAGGCTTCAGGTCTCAATGTTTCTCTTCACAAAGTATGTAGAAAACGGAAGTTTAATATAAGGTAGCACAAGGTGGACTTATGTTACTGTTGCAGTAATGACTATCTTCCATGAAGTGACACTTATTTAAGGTAGTTCTTGGAAGGGATAGGGAAACACCTGAGCAAGTACAAATTAAGGTGGTTGGGGGGGGGGGGGGGAATCTGAGTACACATTTACACCATTTGCAAAATTGTGATAAAAAACTATATAGTGCCATCTTCTGGAGTACAGCTATAATTTTGACCTAAAAACACCCACTATTCTTTTCATATTTGATGCCACATAGGAACCACATTATAATGCTGAAATCTCTTTTTACTGAACATTTCATGCTGTACTACAGAAAGGCCAGCCCCTGAGCACTCCAAATTCACGCAGAGCTACTGCAGAAATATGGCCTTTCAAAAGTCCTTTGAAAAACAATTTGAAGTTACACCCTTTCTCCTTCATAGTCCTAGGAATCTTCGGAGTTTCTTGAGAATTCAAAACATTCCAGGAGCCATTGTAGAAAGATGTGGTTTGATTCCAGATGATAGGAAAAATGAAAGCATCACCTCAAAGCAACCCAGCATGCTTAGGAATCACAGACTCCTCCCACAGCATGTGAAAAGTGGGTTAATGTGTAATGTTTCCTTTCACAGCTGCCAGCTTCCACTGAAGAGACACTCAAAGGAAATGATAATTTTAGCACAATAATACTCTTAAAGATCTCTTTTATGTGTATTAAATTTCCTGGGGCAAAGCCCTAGCATTTTTATTTATATTTATAATTAGAGAGGCTGTGACTGAACATTTTCACTTACTGCTTGTTGCATGTCCACAGTGACAAAGAATTGCATTTCTAACACATGATCTCAAACGTGATAAAAGGCATACATAGGATAAGTTATTAGAAATCCAGGTACACTTAAAAAGCATTTACTGCCACACTGATCCAGCAAAAGTATGTGATATAGTTACATCCTGAGAACTCAAAAATCTGACATACAACTGACAGCTTTTTATTTTTATACTTGAATCATAGGAGAATAAAAACTATATAATCTTACTTACAGTAGTCACCTTTAAAACTAATAGGTTACCTCATTCTTTACAATATTCCTTATAGGCTTACTATAGGGACTTCTGCAAATATTGAGGCAACACTACTTAGTAGCCTAAGGCAGCTGACAAATTGATGAGTGACTGTTGTCCTAACATGATCTGTCTCAAAAGTTTCAAGGATGTAACACACATCAGTAGCAGAAAATGGAACCATAAAAAAATTACAATTCCTCTTTCTATGTTCTGAACATCAGTTTCTCTTCACTCAATTTCATCCTTTCCACTGCACCTCCATCTCTGTCCTCACTTGCCCCTTACATTTTTACTCCTCTCCCTCCCTCTATTATCATATAGAAGACAAATTACTTACCCAGAATTTTTGTTCTCTGGAAGGAGTGATAATAACAGACCCTCATTCACACACTCTCCTCAGTCAGAGTTGAAATGATAATATTGCTTATAAGTTTTCTTTTGACCCTGTAGGGGGTCGCCACTGGGGCTCGTCCCTCTGCGGGGCGGTTGGGCACCAGACCGCCTCGCTACACACCCCTCAGCCGGGTTGGGGAATACCTGGGCCCGGGGCTCAAGTGCTCAGTCAGGCCTGAGCAGCGTCCGTTCAGCCCGCCTCTGCCCAAAGGCCGGGCGGGCAACACACCCACAGGGTAGGGTCAGGGCTCAGACCCTCAAGCAGGGGCTGAGCAGTAGCAGTTTGCAAGGCCCAGGCCCGGAGACAGGGCGGGGCCACAAACACGGGGAACAGTCAGGGGCTCAGACCCTCAAGCAGGGGCTGAGCAGTAACAGACAGTGAGGAATGACGGCGGGCTGAGGGGGAGACTGCCACTCACGGTTAAGGGTGGCAGGGGGGACGCAGGCCCACCCGCTCCACTGCGTCCCGGCCCGGGGCCCTAGCAGCGGTTACAAGCCAGCTGCAGTCAGTGGGGATCCAGACCGCAACACACTGACTCAGGTTCAAAACTCATTCCCCGGGCCACTTCCAAACTCCCCCTCAAAGGGTACCTGGGGAGGCGTGGTGACCTCCATGGGCTCCTCCGAGTCGCTGTCTGGCGGCAGAGGCGGCAGCTCCTCGGGGTAGCACGGACTGGGGAGGCTCGGTCCCTATTCCTCCGGGTAGCGGGCGCAGGGCAGGCTCGGCCAGTTCCCGGGCTCCGACTGGGTCACCGGGGCTTCCCGGTCAGGAGCTCTGGCTGTAGCCTCTGGCTCCTCCGCTGGCTCCCTCCGAAGTGAGCTCCGAGGCCGAGCTTTTATCCTTCCGGGTCGGCCGGCTGACCTCTGGGGGAGGGGCGCAGGTTTCTCCAGCTCCACCCCCTCTTGCCTCTGGAGAGGCTCGTCCCTCTGCGGGGCGGTTGGGCACCAGACCGCCTCGCTACACACACACCCCTCAAGGCGGGCTCTCGTTCGTCAGAGCCCGTCCCCTCTATACCTCCCAGACGGGATAAAAAGTCCGCGTTCGCGTGGTCCTTGCCGGCCCTATGGCGAACCGTGTACGCGTAGGGCTGTAGTGCCAGATACCAACGCGTTAGTCTCATATTGTTGTTCTTCATTTGGGCCAACCACCGGAGGGCGGCGTGGTCCGTGACCAGCGTGAATGGCGACCCGAGGAGGTAGTAACGCAAGGCGTCACAGGCCCACTTGATTGCCAGGGCCTCCTTCTCAATCACGGCATAGTTCTTCTCTCGCGGGAACAATTTCCGGCTGATGTACAGGACCGGGTGCTCCTCCCCGCTTACCTCCTGGGAGAGTACAGCCCCAAGTCCCACTTCAGAGGCATCTGTCTGGAGGATGAACTCCCGGTCGAAGTCAGGGCTGTATAGAACAGGTTCTCGGCAGAGAATGTCCTTGAGCCCCTGGAAGGCGTCCCCGCACTCCGGGGTCCATACTATCCGGAGAGGGCTGTCCTTCGTCAATAGCCCCGTTAGCGGGGCTGCAATGGATGCAAAGTTGGGGATAAATCGCCGGTAGTATCCGGCCAGACCCAGGAACTGCCTCACTTGGCGTTTCGTGGTGGGAGGCGGGCAGGTTGCCAGGGCCTGGACCTTGTCCACAAGGGGCCTCACTCGTCCCCTCCCAATGGTATATCCTAGGTAGGTGGTCTCCTGCCAACCAATCCGACATTTCTTTGGATTGGCCGTTAACCCAGCGGCCCGCAGAGATCTCAAGACTGCGGCCACTCGGTCAAGGTGGCCTTCCCACTGGTTGCTATAGATGACCACGTCATCAAGGTACGCCGCCGCGTACCCCCAGTGAGGCTGCAACAGGCGGTCCATCAACCGTTGGAATGTTGCGGGGGCCCCATGAAGCCCGAAGGGCATCCGGGTGAATTGATACAAGTCCGAGCCTGTAGCAAAGGCAGTTTTTTCTCGGGAAGCCCGGTCAAGGGGGATCTGCCAATACCCTTTACTTAGATCGAGGGTGGTGAGGAAGCGAGCTTCTCCTAAACGGCCTAGCAGCTCGTCCACTCGGGGCATCGGGTAGGCGTCAAATTTGGAAATGGCGTTTACACGTCTGAAATCGATACAGAAGCGCTGGGTGCCGTCCGGTTTGGGAACGAGGACTACTGGACTGCGCCATTCACTTTGTGACGTTTCGATGACCCCCAGGTCCATCATGGCTTGGACTTCTTCCTCAACCGCCTGTCGCACGTGGTATGGCAGAGGCCGGTTTGCCTCCCGGACCACCACTCCTGGTTCTGTCTGGATGTTGTGGTGGACGAGGGTTGTGTAACCGGGCTGGGTTGTGAACGTCCTTGGAAATGCCTGGAGAAGGCACTGGGTCTGCCTACGTTGTTCTTCCGTTAAGCTTTCCCCAAGTCGGGGCTCCTCGGTGTCCGCAGTCCGGGGTACCTGCAGGCCCAGTTCTGGCTCCGGCGGACAGGGGTTAATCAGGAGGCCTTCTCATTCCCTCCAGGGCTTCAGAAGGTTGACGTGATAGGGTTGGACCTTCTTGCGCCGATCGGGCCGACTAACCTCGTAGGTAACAGGTCCGACCCTCCGGACTACCTCGTACGGCCCTTGCCAACGGGCCAGTAGTTTGGACTCGCTGGAGGGCAGCAGGAGCAATACCCGGTCACCAGGTTGGAAGTCGCGAACTTGGGACCCTCGGTTGTAGGTCCGGGCCTGAGCTTCCTGAGCCGTCCTCAGGTTTTCGCGAGCCACGGCCCCGGCATGGGCGAGGCGCCCTTGCAGCTGGAACACATACTTCAAAAGGCCCTGCGTCGGGGACGGGGCTTCCTCCCACGTTTCCCGCATGAGGTCTAGCAGTCCCCGTGGGCGACGTCCATATAGTAATTCAAAAGGGGAGAACTTGGTCGAGGACTGGGGTACCTCCCGGATAGCCAGGAGCAAGGGTGAAAGGAGCTGGTCCCATCGGCGGAGTTCCTCTGGGGGAAACTTACGCAGCATCCCTTTGAGGGTCCGGTTGAAGCGCTCCACTAAGCCATCTGTTTGTGGGTGGTAGACCGAGGTGTGCAGCTGTTTAATCCCCAGGAGATTGCACACCTGCTTCATTAGTCGGGACATAAAATTCGTTCCCTGGTCAGTCAGGATTTCCCGCGACAGCCCTACCCGGGCGAAGACCTTCATGAGCTCGTCTGCCACGGCCCGAGCCGTGATGCTTCGCAGCGGGACAGCCTCGGGAAACCGAGTGGCATAGTCCACAATGACCAGCACGTATTGGAACCCCGCTAGGCTTTTTGGCAGGGGCCCTATCAAGTCCATAGCTACCCTCTCAAAGAGTGTCTCTATGACGGGCAGGGGAACCAGCGGGGCTCGGGGGGTCTGCGGAGACGCGGCAAGCTGGCACTCCGGGCAGGACTGGCAGTAGTCCCTCACCTCTTGGTGCACCCCGGGCCAGAAGAATTGTGCCAGTACTCGGGCGAGGGTTTTCTCGTGGCCCAGGTGTCCTGCCGCTGGGATGTCATGGGCGAGCCGCAGCACGGCCCGCCGGTGGATTCGAGGCACCAACAGCTGGGTGTGGAGCTCCCTCGTCCGGGAGTCACGCTCTATCCGGTAGAGCCGGTCCTTGCGTAGCTCAAAGTGGGGCCACTCCTTAGCCCGACCTGGGTCGACCACGGTCCCATCCACGGCCGCTATTTGGTCATAGGCCCGGCCGAGAGTGGGGTCCTCGTTCTGGTCTCGACAAAAGTCGGTGCCGACACCGAATTCGTTGGTGGGCACCGAGGAGGGCTCTTCGGGGCCCCCTTCCCTAGCGGGGGCGTCTGGTAGCTCTCGCCCCGCTCTGGGGTCATCTGGGGTTTCTCCCTCCAGCGCAGGAACCATATTGAGGCCTCTTCCGGCACTCTCCTGGAGGACCCCTGCAAAGTCGGGCCAGTCCCGGACCAAAATCACGGGGTAGGCCAACCGGGGTGCTAGGCCCACCACCAACGACCGTGTGACTCCTCCCACGGTTAGTTGGGCCCAGGTGCTGGCATAGGGGCGGACGTCCCCGTGAATACACTGTAGTCGGATCGACCCTAGGCTGGGGTCCACGCTAGGGCCCAAGCTCTGACGGATCAGGGTCTGCCCACACCCTGAGTCAATCAGGGCCAGCGCGGATTGGTCCCCAATCAGTATTGGGACCGTCAGCTTCCTGGCCTGCGGCCGTCGGGCACGATTCTCCCCAGTGCATACGTGCCCAAAGCTGCAGTCCATATCTGGGCAGTCCCTCTGGAAGTGTCCATGCTTCCCACAGGCGAAGCAGGGTCCGAGTTCTGTTTGCCCTGGCCGGGTGGATGTCTCCCCGGGGCGTCCGGGGCCACTCCGGCCCATCCCCGGGGTCCCCGTGCCTGGCCGCCCCGGGGCCTGCCGACCGGACAGCTCGGGGCGTCTGGGACGGGCCTCCGGGAAGCGTGGGGGAGGTGGGAGATTACCTCGAGCATTTCCCTTCTTCTCCCCAGCCGGGCGTTCGAGGCCAGGGGGATGTGCTCAGACCCCTGCGCCTCCCGGCGCCTCTGCCGCCAGGAAGTCTTCCATGAGCGACACCGCGGCTGACAGGGTTGCCGGCCGGTGGCGAAGGACCCAGGCTCTCCCTCGGGGTGGGAGGATGTGGACAAACTGCTCTAGGATCACTTGCTCGGTGAGCTCATCTGGAGTTCGGGTCTCCGGTTGTAGCCACCGTTTACACGCCTCGCTCAGCTCCTGAGCCACCAGGCGAGGCCGGGCACCCGGGGAGTATGTCAGGGTCCGGAACCGTTGACGGAAGGTTTCTGGACTGACATCTAGGGCATCCAGGATTGCCGCCCTCACCTGGTCGTAGTCCTGGGCGGCCCCGGTGGCTAGGCCTCGATAGACCCTCTGGGCGGTCCCGGTTAAGTAGGGGGCGAGGAGGGTGGCCCACTGGTCTCGGGCCCACCCCGCAACCAACGCCACCCGCTCAAAGGTGACCAAGAAGGCTTCCGGGTCATCCTCCGGTCCCATTTTCGACAATCGCACCGGAACGGAGCTGCGGGGCGCCCCACTCACTTCCTCCTGCCGGGTGTCCGTGGGGCGGGGTAGGGCGGTCGCCAGCTGCTGCCAGCATTGCCGTTGGAGCTCCTGGTTCTGTGCCCCAAGGTCCCGAATTAGCTGCTGCTGCTGGGCTCCCAGCTGTTGCAGGAGTTGCTGCTGCTGCTGGAGCTGGGCGGCCTGCTGCCGCTCCTGGCTCTCTGCCAGGAGCTGGAAAAGTTTTGAGAGGTCCATCGTTCCCTCTCTGGCCCCTTCTCACAGGGGTCGGGGAGTCGGTGCCCGCATTCTCCACCAAGTGTAGGGGGTCACCACTGGGGCTCGTCCCTCTGCGGGGCGGTTGGGCACCAGACCGCCTCGCTACACACCCTTCAGCCGGGTTGGGGAATACCCGGGCCCGGGGCTCAAGTGCTCAGTCAGGCCTGAGCAGCGTCCGTTCAGCCCGCCTCTGCCCAAAGGCCGGGCGGGCAACACACCCACAGGGTAGGGTCAGGGCTCAGACCCTCAAGCAGGGGCTGAGCAGAAGCAGTTTGCAAGGCCCAGGCCCGGAGGCAGGGCGGGGCCACAAACGCGGGGAACAGTCAAGGGCTCAGACCCTCAAGCAGGGGCTGAGCAGTAACAGACAGTGAGGAATGACGGCGGGCTGAGGGGGAGACTGCCACCCACGGTTAAGGGTGGCAGGGGGGACGCAGGCCCACCCGCTCCACTGCGTCCCGGCCCGGGGCCCTAGCAGCGGTTACAAGCCAGCTGCAGTCAGTGGGGATCCGGACCGCAACACACTGACTCAGGTTCAAAACTCATTCCCCGGGCCACTTCCAAACTCCCCCTCAAAGGGTACCTGGGGAGGCGTGGTGACCTCCATGGGCTCCTCCGAGTCACTGTCTGGCGGCAGAGGCGGCAGCTCCTCGGGGTAGCACGGACTGGGGAGGCTCGGTCCCTATTCCTCCGGGTAGCGGGCGCAGGGCAGGCTCGGCCAGTTCCCGGGCTCCGACTGGGTCACCGGGGCTTCCCGGTCAGGAGCTCTGGCTGTAGCCTCTGGCTCCTCCGCTGGCTCCCTCCGAAGTGAGCTCCGAGGCCGAGCTTTTATCCTTCCGGGTCGGCCGGCTGACCTCTGGGGGAGGGGCGCAGGTTTCTCCAGCTCCACCCCCTCTTGCCTCTGGAGAGGCTTGTCCCTCTGCGGGGCGGTTGGGCACCAGACCGCCTCGCTACAGACCCATAATGAAAAAGTATTTAGACACTTTTCAATAACACCATCAAATTTGCTTACAATTTCAGGTGCAACAAAATACAGACAGATGACAGAATTTAGACTTTTAGGCCCAGATCCTCAAAGGTATTTTAGTGTCTAACTTCCATGGGAGAAAAAATGGGGATTTAGCCGTCTAATTGCTTAAGACCTAATCATGTACCTTCAGAGACCCATTTCAAAGCTGAACTAGTGAAATTAAAAGGTTATTTTGAAAATATAGCTCTGGATGTTCTAATTTCATTAGTTTACTACTTAGCTTCTGAAACTTCTGCCTGGGATTTGAAACCAGAAGTGTGAACCAACTATATAATTTCTACTCTCTTTTTCTTAGCGGATAACATATTACATATAAGTGAAAATTTACAAAAATACTTGCCTACTGTTACGCTTCTAAATTCATATTTAGACATAAATAGAAGACTAAAAATGCATTTGGGAGCCTAACTTTAGAGTACCATGGTTTCAAATTTTGGCCTGTAATTAAAATATTGTGTGCCACAACTTTTCCTTTTCTAAACTAAAACTTTATTTTAAACTAAAAGTTATTCATTTTTAATGACAAACAAGCAACTTTAGTAAGGGGTGGGCAAACTACGGCCCGCAGGCCAGACCCGGCTTGCAGGCTCCTTCTCACCGGCCCCCGAGGGCCGGCTGGGGAGGCCCCTCCCCAGCTGACCACTTCCCACATGGCGTCAACGGGCCGTGCTGGTGAAGCTGCTCCAGCCCCTCCTGTGCGGCCTCAGCGGACCACGTAAATAGAATGTAGAGGTGTGCAGGAACCAAAATAGTCTCATTTGTTTTTTTTCCAAATCAGGAAAGAAACAAAATGTGAAATTTTCCATAAAATATTTTTTTCTTTAAAAAAAAATCATTTTGGGTCAATCAGAATATTGATAACATCAAAACTCTTAATGCTGCTTTTGACTTTATTTTAGATATTACAACCTATAATGTAAACTAAAATAAACTGCTAAATGAAGTCCTTTCAAACTGAAAAATTAAATATTTTGCTACAACCTTATAAAATGCTTCATTCAGATGTTTTTAAACAAAATGTTGTGAAAACTGACGTTCTCTCAGAAAGTTTAAATTTTACTGACACAGTATTTTCTAATGGAAAATTATGTTGTCAGAAAATGTTTGGCCACTTCAAATAAAACATATTGATTATTTTCCTCAGAATTTATAGACTTGAGAATTATTGTTGTACCTATCTCTTCTGTTGATTGGCTGTCAAACAAAAGATTTTGTTAGACAGAGAGAAGCTTGAAAATACATAGGACTTAAATGAAAAAAACTCATTGAAACACAACAGCATGAAAAACTAAGTATTTGAAAGGCAATTTGGATTAGCTCTTGAAGACATATCCTATCTCACCATCCCCCTGTTGTTGTAATATTCAGAGTATAACAACAATTTTAGAAACACTTTATTGACACAAGTGAGCATGTATTGAAATTTGCATGTATACCGATTCCTGCCTCTCCTTTCAAGGAAAGAAGTCTTTGACCTGCTTGGGTGAACTTGGTACTCTGGCACACACAGCCAACATTTTTAGAGTGAATGGATGCATATTTGGAATGTAGGATCTCATGGCCATACCCAGAGCTGTGACCGAGATAACCCTAGGATACAGGGTTTGCTAGCTCATTCTAAAGCAGGAGTGGGCAAACAACGGCCCGCGGGCCAGACCCGGCTCGCAGGCTCCTCCTCACTGGCCCCCGAGGGCCGGCTGGAGGCCCCTCCCCCGCTGACCTCTTCCCGCGCGGCCTTAATGGGCCGCGCTGGGGAGGCTGCTCCGGCCCCTCCTGCGCGGCCTCAGCAGACCACGTGAGCGGGGGGGGGGCAGAGCTGCGCGACCGCGTGTCTGGCTCCCGAGGATAGGCGAGGCCGCGTGTCTGGCTCCGGGCCAGACACGCTGTTCTGAATGGCGGCGAGGTAAGAGGGTCGGGAGGTTGGCTAAGGGGGCAGAGGGTCTCGGGAGGATGGGGGGGCGGCCAGGGGACAGAGAATGCGGAGGGGGCGTTGGATGGTGTGTGGCAGTCCCAGAGGGCCTATCGGGGGACGGGGGTGTGGATAGAGATCAGGACAGTCAGGGGCCAAGGAGCAGTGGGGCTTAGATGGGGGTGGGGTCTTGGGGAGGTGATTAGGGGGAGGGGGATCTCTGGAGGAGGTAGTCAGGGGACAAGGGGGGGGCTTAGATAGGGTGGTAGGTTGTGAGGTGGTAGTGGTTAGGGTGGGGGGTCTTGGGAGGGGGCAATCAGGGGACAGGGAGAAGGGGGTCTTAGGGGGTGGGTTCTGGGGGGCAGTTAGAGTGGGGGGGTCTCCCGAGGAGGTGATTGGGGGATGAGAATCGGGGAGGGGTTGGATGGGTTGGAGGTTTGGGGGGCAGTCAAGGGGCGGGAAGTGGGTGGGGGTTGGATGGGGGCGGGGTCAGCCTGTTTGGGGAGGCACAGCCTTCCCTACCCAGCCCTCCACACAATTTTGAATCCCAATGTGGCCCTCAGCCCAAAAAGTTTGCCCACCCCTGTTCTAAAGTGTATGATGGAGAATGTTATTGGCTTTCATTTTGTATTAGTCCTGGATCCAAAGAAGAGGGTAAAATGTGAAAATACTATAAACCAGGAGGATGGGCTGTGGGAAGGCTGTGTTTCCAGCATTTGCATAGAAGGTCACTGTAAAGTGTTGGTATTTTTGGTCCACGGTATGATGTGACCCAAAGGAGGATTGGGTCTGTGGCCAGTAACTGGTGTTATGTGGTGATTTGCAAGTCAGTCTGTGCAGAGTGGGAACGGATTGTGAAAATCTATAATCCAGACTGGAAATGTAGGGGGAGATTAGAGAGTTTTCTCCCCTGTGCGATAAAGACTCCAAATTTGAGATACATAAACAACTGCTTCTCTCCTAGAAGGGAGCATCTGTATCCAAGAGTACATATAGGTTCCTTGGAAGTATTTGATTTCTGGAGTTGAAAAATCCCACATAGTACGTCTGCAGAGACTCCAAACTCCTGATCCAAAACTATTCTTGCTATGTCATTTACAAATTATGTCTTCTTCACCAGCAAAGTGAACAGGGGGGCAATGTAGTGAGAGTGATTAGAGTACTAGACTGGAATTCAAGGGATATGGGTTCTGCTTCTGACACCACCTCTGACCTGCTGTTTTACTTGAAAGTCACTTCTTTCTCTCACTGCTTCTTCCCTCCTTTGTCTTGTCCATTGAGATTATAAACTCTTTGGGCAGGGACTGTGTTCCAGAGCAGTTGGGAGCAGCAATTACAGGAAATGTCCTTCTGAGGCAAGCATAGTCCTGAGCTGGAGAATTCTCAGTTGCTCTGTTGGGATGGGTCATGTGCAGGCCAGTCACATGTAGGAGCTGTGAGAGGAGGAAACATTCGCAGTGAGGATGGAATCTTTAGAGATTCTAGCTGCTACACTCAAAGTCTCTACTGAGCATGTGTGAACTGCAATCTTTCAGAGACTTCGAACTTGGCCAAATTTGGGGGGATTTTCAGAGGGATGGTGTCACGGGGTCACTCATCTCTCATGAGCGCCCTCTGGCCCAATGCATGTGCCTGCACTCTCTGTTTGTGGTGTGTCTTCAGTGACTCAGCCCTCCAGTCAAGTCATAGACAGCCGGTGAGGTAAAAGCAATGCAAACCTCTTTCAGGATGCAAGTCCAATAGGGGCCTCTCAGTGCCCTCTGTGATGTCTCTCTGTTTGTCCCTACTCTGGAATAGGGCAGTGTTCCAGGGCTTCTTCCCTGAAAGCAGTGTTTTTGCCCTCTCAGGGCCTTCCTGGCCTCAGTTCTTCATCTGGGCCACTACAGTTCAGTTCCCTCCTGTGGTGCCTCAAAGTCCAGACCACTTTCGCAGTAACTGGTTGCAGGGGGGACCCAGCGCAAGGACTCGCATAAACTGTGTTGCAGCTACAATTCCCTGGGCCACTTCCCCATGGCTCCCGCACAGTCTCCACCCTTACCTCAGGGCCTTGCCTTTCTAGAAACCTAGCAGTCAACCCAGACCACCACCCACTCTTCTCCATCTCTAGTAAGGAACTAAACTCATACTGGCCTTGCAGCTCTTCTTAAACTGACCTGCTGGGCCCTAATTGGCTGCATACCGCACAACCCCTCTAGGCAGCTTGGAGGACCTCACTACTGCCCTTATCTGGGGCAGGGCCACAAGGCCACCAGCAGCAAACCTCAGAGCCTAATTTACCCTGTCACAGATGGCTAAAGGCACATCCCTGTTACAAGGGCCACCCTCTGCCAAATTTCAAAATCCTGCTCCAAAGCATGTGGATAGTAGAGCTTTTCAAAGAACAGGTTTGTGGAATTTTTAACATGGGTGTACTATGTAGTTTTTCCTAGCCTTGCTTTCAGAAAAGGCTGAACTATTTAGCTGACATTTTTGCAAAGAAATTCAGCCGGAGACAAAAATTCTGCGTGTAAAATTGTAGCCCAACTACTTAAAGTTTGGTAAGCTTACAAGCAACTGAAAAGAGGGTCTAACAGTGGGAAGTGCTGGACACCCTTAACAACAGGTGAAGCTAACAGGTCAGCTAATACAATAAAGTAAAATCAAATAAAATTAAAGTAATTAATAATATTGCATTCCTGAAATGAGTGTTATATGCTTTAAGGAACCTATATCCTCTACAAACTCCATCGGTGATGTTTATATCAAGTTTTACAAGATCTATTCAGTTTAGCATGCCTAATGAGACCTGGCATGTCTTTCAGAGATCCACATTTTTGCAGAGAATAACTCAAAATCCAGCCTCCAAACTTTAATCCAGAATACTCCTAAACAATAAATCTCTCTGAAGACTAATGAATAAAACAAACTTTTGAGATATACCTTTATAAACAATCATTGGAAAGCTTCCCAATGTCCAGGCTCATGTCTCAAAAATATCTTTTCCTATTAATGTCAGACTTTCCTCAGGAATTCTCCTCTGGCTAATGGCCACAGACAAATTACAGAAAGAAAGGAGCTTTTATTTTTCAGAAAATTATGGAAAATGGGTTCCAAAATCAGTTTTAGCATGAAAACTAAGTTATAAGCCAATGGGAGTCATGCACACAGAACAGATCTCAGATTCTGGCTGTTAACTATGAAGTCAAGCTCAATGCTCCATAATTTTATGATTTTTTAAAATAATTTACTAAATAAAATAATCACAAAAGACCACCAATTTTGGATTGTTTAGTAGTGTTATTAATCGTGCAATTAATTGTGATTAATTTATTTAACTGTTTGACAGTCCTAATTTAAACTAACTAAGGATTTGGCCATTTATATTTTGTGTTTTTGAAAGTATAGCATTTTTAGTTTCATAACCCAACATTATTCCTGCAGAAACTTATTTTTCTCCTCCAAATACTGTAGCATCAGAGATGGCCACATCTGATAATGGGACATTGGACAGGGTGGGCCACTGTTCTGAGGTGGTATTGAGCATTCTCTCAAGTGCTGGGCAGCTAGCTCTTGCTCCTATGCTCAAGGTCTAACTGATCACCATATGTGGGGTCAGCAAGGAATTTTCCCTAGGTCAAATTGGCAGTGAGTTTGAGGGTTTTTAACTTTCCTCTGCAGCATGTGGATGCAGGCCATTTGCCAGGATTATCTGGGTATACCTTACTTAATCATTCTCTTGCCATTGCAGTGGCCTTAGGCACTGGTGCACCTTGATCCCTCAAATTCTCTACCTGTGGCACACTGATTTAGTCTCATGGGGCTACAATATTTTGGTCTAATTTTGGTTATTAGGCTTTGTGTATGGGTGCTGGGTGCTGTTGGTGACATGTGGCACACAGGATGTTAGACTAGATGACCTGGTGATCCCTTCTGGCCTTAAATTCAATGACAAAGATGCCTTAGGACTTCTTTTTCCTTACCCCAGTTCCAACAGATATCCTAAAGATATTAAACATTTAGTTCACATAACCACAGCAGAACATGGAAGTCATGCTCTTTTATGAAACATAACATATTACAGAATATTAATTGAGTCAATAGAGATGGTCTTAATGTAAAGTCTTTATACTTTTGATCCATTTTTCAATCAAAGCAAAACAAGTTATGGCTACAAGTCAGTTCAAAGGATACTTTATAGGCGATTTCTTCTAGATTGGCTCATAGCCATTAAGATGTTTTAACTGTTTGAAGCAGCTAAAGGTAAAAAAGTCATGAAATGTCATCTTCCATTGACAACTATACAAAAATGTTATGATTTGTTTTTAAAGAATTGAACCAAAAGTTATATATATGGCAAGAGTCACCAGATAGCACGGTTACGTATAGTATTACAAGTTCTCTTTCTTAGAATGTGAGCCACTGTAAAGTTTCTGGAGAAATACTATTGTTGTGATGCTATTTTTGAGAGGTTGCTTTGGCAAATAGCAGAAGTTTACCTTCTGCTTTCATCTCTCTAACTAGAGTCAATTCTTGGCGCAGTTTTATTTCCTGAGAACCTGGCACTGGTGTTTGGGCTGAGATTTCTAAAATAAGGAATTGCCTGCATACTTTCTGTGACCACTTCTTTTCAAGAACTGTAGCATATAAGGTACATAAACAAGTTACACTTAGCAAATACTCAGATTCCATGTCACTCATTTCTCCTCAAAACGGGAAGCAAATCTGCAAGCAACCAACCTGAAACCAGCTATTGCTTGGCTGAGGGGCAAAAATATTAGTACAAAGGATAATAAAGACTTTAAAATCTGTAACATGGGTATAATTAGTAACCCGACCGCACCCCATCCCAAAAAATACCATATTGACTAGATCACTACTCTTGAGTCTTTAGTAGAGTGAGACAGACATGATCTCATTGGCTCCCAAAGGTTTTTAGCCCTTTGATGCACAGATCACCCACCAGTGCCTAAGTGCTCTCTGTAATGTTCCTTTTGGTTCTTCTCAGCATAGTCAGCAAAGGAGATTTAAATCAGACCTGTTTAGCTCTCGGCCTGATCTTCTGGATGTGACAACTTGTATGTGGCCTCCCTGTATTAATGATTTTCCCTGTTTGCTTCTGCAGAAAAGGACCTGGGAATTATACTGGATGAGAAGCTGGATATCAGTCAACAGTGTGCCCTTGTTGCCAAGAAGGCTAATGGCATATTAGGTTGCATTAGTAGGAGCATTGTCAACAGATCAAGGGAAGTGATTATTCCCCTCTATTCAGCACTGGTGAGGCCACATCTGGAGTATTGTGTCCAGTTTTGGGCCCCCAACTACAGAAAGGATGTGGACAAATTGGAGAGAGTCCAGCAAAGGGCAGTGGAAATGATTAGAAGGATGGGGCACATGGCTTTCGAGGAGAGGCTGAAGGAACTGGGGTTATTTAGTCTGCAGAAGAGAAGAGTGAGGGGGGATTTGATAGCCGCCTTCAACTATCTGAAGGGGGGTTCCAAAGAAGCTGGAGCTTGGCTGTTCACAGTGGTGGCAGATGACAGGACAAGGAGCAATGGTCTCAAGTTTCAGTGGAAGGAGTCTAGATTGGATATTAGGAAAAACTTTTTCACTAGGAGGGTGGTGAAGCACTGGAATGGGTTACCTAGGGAAGTTGTGTATTCTCCATCCTTCAGGCCTGGCTTGGCAAAGCCCTGACTGGGATGATTTAGTTGGCATTGGTCCTGCTTTGAGCAGGAGGTTGGACTAGATGACCTCCTGAGGTCTCTTCCAACCCTAATATTCTATGATTCGGTCATCCCCTTGGCTTCACAACTTGCCAGTGGCAGCCTGCCCCAACATTTACATGTAAGCCATTGCTTCACCTACCAATGTGATCTAATCAAAACATTTATTTGAAATGGAAAAAAGCAGTCAACCTTTTTGGTTCAGAGACTTTGTCTATTTGTTCTTGTCACAGTTGATTATTAGATTTGACTAAATTCTGTTAGTCTTTTTTAGTTTCTCTTTTGGATTTCTTTTCAGGTCTGCTGTCAGTGTCTGCAACTGTATATATGATTTGGGTCTGTCATTGAACTCATGATAAGTTATTAAAGTTGGAGCCCTCTGTACAAAAAAAGCTCCTGGAAATTCCATTAAGTTTGAACTTTTGTCAGCACAGGACATTTGGACCAGATTCTGATACACTTACTAACTCTGAACAGCAACTTACTCTACAAAGATGCATTGGCTACAGTAGAGCAACCTACAGGAAAAAAGTAGTACTTAGTGTGAGTAAAAGTGTCTGAATCCAGCTCACTGTGAGTATATTCCTTGAAACTTCTGGGACCATCTGTCCAATTACAGAGCTGTCCTAGCAGAATTATTGAAATTCTCCTCCATGAAGTGTGGCCTCAGAGCAAACTCTCAGAGATGCAGTGAAGTTTCAGTGGACATCAGCAAGATTTCCAAGACGTTTTAAGTTTCTACATAACAGAAATAAGGGGAGGCATGCAGTAAGGCTTTGTGTAGTTCCTGCGTCTGATTAACTTTCTCAGGGACTCTTCTGTAGGCCTCAGCCAAAATGGTTCACTGTTATGACTACATTGTGCAATGTACATTGTTAGCGTTTGTAGAAACAGGATTTACCTTCTGCTGTTCAAAAAGTAAAACTATTTGTTCTTTCTTTTGAGGTTCTAAAAACCATCTAACCCACTCTAACCATCTCTAAATTACAAAAGGGAAAAAGAGAAAATTCCCTACATCATTCTTCAGTGAAATTTACTTTCTCATTTAGAGTTAAATGTTTTGATTTTTTGAAGTTTTACTTTTATGTTTCAGGGTCTTTATAGCTGTTATTTCCTGTCATACTGATTTAAACAATTTTGTTCAATTTATTCCTCACCCTAACAATTGAATGACTCTTTTAACAGATACATATTATGAGTGAACAAGACATTAAGGACATGAAATATGTTTGTGAAGCACAGCCTTATATTTCTAAGGGTATGGTTACACTTACAAGATTATAGCGCTATTGGTTATACCAGTCCCCTTATACAGTAATATGTATAGCGCTATTGTATGTCCACACTCAGACGCGCCAGCGGTATAGCATGGCCACATTTGGGGCACTTAATGCGGCATTAAGAGCAGCGCATTAGGGCAGGTATCCCAGCATTCAGCTGGGTTCAACGTGCTTTTTAAACAAGGGGAGCGAGGGGGGACGCATTGTGTGTATGTGGAGGGAGAGAGACAGTGGTTTTTCCGTTCTTCTGAAAGCCTGTCAGTGAACCTCCGTTCACAGAGGGCTTTGTTTTCACACAGGCTCCCTCTTTAAACATTTGCATTGCTTATCTGCTGAGTTAACAGAGAAACTCTAAAGAGGTACTTCCGCGTTCCTCCAGCTGAGTTCAAAACAAAGGGAAGAGACCTCAATTGTCTTAAATGGCTCTAGGCATCTCAAGAGATCACTTATAGCACAGTGGGTGTCCACATTCTTGCTGTAGCGCTACAGCAGCTGCGCTACAGCCCTTATTCCCCATGCGGAGGTGGATTATGAGGAGCGCTATAACTCCGCAGTTATAGCGCTCTACGTGCCTTGCCAGTGTGGACGGGGAGGAGGTTATAACGCTTGTGGGGGCTTTATAGCGCTATAAAGTGCCAGTGTAACCAAGCCCTAACATGTTTAGTCCCTATTAATTAATGGTGTATTTTTAATCCTTTGGAAGAAATAGAAAAATATAGATACAGATATATAGCTAACTATGTATTTTTTGTTCATGACTTCAACATGCCTTTTAGTTTGCTTTTCTTTGTACTCCTAGCACAAGAAACACATTCCAGAAGATCTGTGAATTAAGCTGACATAAAACAGCCATCAGCTAAAGGAAAACAATGAAAACAGCTTTATTAGTACTCCAAAGGGTTTTAGCATAAACTTTAAGGCCAAAATGATGGTGTTATAATGAGGGTGAGAAGTATTTGTAACATGTTCAATAGACCAACAGACGTAAAGTAAGAGTTACGTGAATATATCATACAGAATTATGGATACTGCAACAATCCTAGCTGAATCACAAGGAGGCCAACAATGGTTTAAGGAATGGCATGGCTAATGTATAAATGAACTACTGCCTCTGTGGGCTGATCTATAGAAGGAAAAGTTGTACTTCTGCCAACAACTAAGGAAGAGGCTTCTTTAGCTCAAGTGGCAGAGCCCCGTGTTTGGTACCATAAAAGTGCTGAGTTTTATTTCTCCATTTCACATGTGTTGTGTTCAGCTGATGACCCTAATTGTGCAGCTACAGTTTTGTTACACTCTACACACTGACATGGTCACTTCCCACTATAATGCCCTGTCCTTCTCATCTTTCGAGGTGGTATAAAAATTAACAAACCAATAAAGGTTCAAAAGGAGAGTAATATATTCAGTAAGAGAGGACGATCTGGGAGCATCCCAGGTCGCCCCCAATGCATCATTCATGGAAGATATCTCAGCAGTCTGGGGCTTCCTTGTTAGTTGCTCTCACTGAACAAACAACGTGTCTGAGATGGAGCCTCAAAAGTTATCTGAAAGTTATGATCCCGAGTAACAAAAGTTATGAAGGTCAAATTATAGCCTATTGTCTTCAAACTTGCCTTCAGTTAATTCAAGTGGAAGAGAACTGCTTTCAGTGGGTTTGTACAGATGTAACTTTCTGGGACTAACGAGAATAAAAAGCAGTAAAATTTTAATTGCATATTTAAAACAAGCCTATATTACCTTCAGTACACACTAGAAGCAGGCCCATTGAATAAGGTCTTATGTTTATATTGTCATTTTTCAAAGTAGAGGCGGGCTTCAAGTCAACTACTGTTCTGCCTATGTGAAAACTGAAGGATTTGATATATATACTTTTCTCATGCATATTACAAAGTGATTTTTGAGTTGTCCTGAATGCCTGGGCTCCCGCCCTAAACTAGCAGAGGACAGGGGCTAAAACTGCTATTTTAAAAATAATGCTCATTCCATTTTTTCCCAATAACTTCTGTATGTTTATGTACTTTTGCTGAAGGTTCAATTTTATTATACATGGTATATTCCAGGGATCAGCAATGTTGGCATGTGGGACCTCAGGGTAAGCACCCTTAGCGGGCTCCGCCGGTTTGTTTACCTGCCTTGTTGCCGATGGCAGCTCCCACTGGCCGTGGTTTGCCATCTCGGTCCAATGGGGGCTTCCCTCAATCTGCTGCTCTGACTAATACAGCCCAATATGCCCTTGGCCTTCTTGGCAACAAGGGAACACTGCTGATTCATATCCAGCTGCTTGTCTGCTGTAATTCCCAGGTCCTTTTCTGCAGAACTGCTGCTTAGCGAGTCAGTCCTCAGCCTGTAGCAGTGCATGGGATTCTTGCTTCCTAAGTGCAGGACTCTGCACTTATCCTGCTTGAACCTCATCAAATTTGTTTTGGCAGAATCCTCCAATTAGCTTTCTGTCTATTTGAGAACAATTTCTGTCAGAATTGCAGCTACAGAACTTCAGCTGTTTCTGAGATACCAATCAGTTCAATCTGGAGTTGCTGTTTTCAGCAGACACTAATGGCTTGCTAATAAAAAAAAAACTTCTGCCCCATTTGTCGGCCTAAAAATCTCACACTTATGCATTTAAGTGTATTGCAAATACATGTCGGTTTAGAAATAGATGCAAAGTCTAACTTTTGCACAGGTCAATTCAAGTATGGCTTCATAATGAAAAAGTGACATAGGAAAAGAATGAGAAACTGAGGACAAACTATAACTAAACTAAGTCAATGGCATCGAATTGGCAGTGCTGTAAGTAATTGCACATCTGATGCACCAGGCCATTGTCGTACTTAATCACAAAGGGTACATCTACGCAGCAAAAGAAAACCCGCAGATGGCCGAGGCAGTGGAGCTGTTTCATTGCCGGGCAGACTTCTAGGTTTGAGCAGGAGCCAGAGCTCTGGGACCCTCCGACCTCACAGGGACCCAGAGCTCAGCCCAGATGTCTACACAGCACCGCAGCCCAAGCCCCGTGACCCCAAGTCAACTGGTAAGGACCAGCCATGGTTTTTTCTTTGTTGTGTAGACCTACCCAACAGGACCAATTCATAAGAGTTTTATGGCTCATTTATGCATCTTTCACAGTGATTACTCAGATCAGACAGTGAACTTATTTTATTGCTCTTTGAAATGCCTTTCCTCATGTAAATTCCCATCTTAAGTGTTGTGCATCTCTATTTGCGAATGATCAAAAAACAAGAAGTCAGCTTTAAAAATGAAAATGCTCTTTATTATACAAAACTGCATGTATTTCTAAAGAAATGTTTTGGGGTTTTTTTTCATTAAAAAGACAATGCATCAGTGAAAGGGACAGTGTCACTTTTTAATCTAAAAATTATACCACAGGACCTTAAAATGTTTAAACTCAGAAAACTAACATTAGTGCAACATTCGGGTGGAAAAATGAAGCCTTCAGAAAGTTCCAAACATTCAATTACGGCCACGCTGTTAGCGTGGATATATTGTACACACTGTGGGTGAATTCCTCACTGCATGGGAGTTTTCATTGACTTTAATGGGGTCAGGAAAGATTTCACTCTCTTTTTTGACAATGTGCATTAGTGACATATACAATAATACATTAGTTTACATTTAACAAGGAAAACGTGAATATAAATTGTTCCGTATTGGTTGAAGCAAGTACCATACCATTCCCTTTTTATTATTAAGCATGGAGAAAAAACACTAATTCGTGTTTGATGATACATGACATACAATAATCTAGCATAACTCAATGATTGAGGCCTGCAGAAACAAACCAACATTCCCCCATGGTCTGATCACACAGGGAATGGCGAAATACTTGCTACAACCCTTAGTCCATTTCTCAGATGTTCATGGTTTGGTTTTCAGGAAGGATATATATTTTGAAGATTCTGAATGCAAAACCAGACTTCATCTCCTCTTACTCTGTAGTCCCTTTGGGAGTTGAAAGTCAGGCCCATGTGTATTTTCATATACAATATCCCTTAGACTCTGAATAATGGCTTATATATAAACTGTTATCTTGATTTTACAAGATATTAGAGTTCTAGACAATGAACATCTAGACAACAAAGATGCTAAAAGGCTAAAACTTGCAAAGATAATCTCGCTTAATAGAAAATGATCTCTAAAATTTTACCTAAATGCACCGATTATGCCATTCTTCTGGTGAAAAGTATTACTAATTTACATATAATCTGAAGAGGAGAGATGCCTGCTATTGTGTTGCTGTATGGCTGATATTCCAAGCAAATCAACAAAGTACTATTGCTGACAGCACTATTGCTAAAAAAAATATTCTATATTGTATTGTGTTGTGTTCTTTTTAACACCTTTAATTTCCAATCCGTCCAATGAAATATAAAAACCATGGTCTCTACTGACCATCTCCAGTGGCCTTACAAGTAAAAATTAAAGTTAATAATACTTTAGCAACTAGCAATGTAACCTTCATATAATCCTGAGAGGTAGAGAAGAATCATTATCCCCATTTTACAGAGGGGCATATTGAGGCACAGAATGATTAAGAACCCTGTATTGAGGAGTGTGCACACTTATGGCCTGATCCACTGAAGTCAACAGGAGTCGTTTTGACCATGACTCTAATCTGCATTTAGCCATATAAATTGGGTATATGCAAATAGTCAATTCTAGCTAGTCATTTGCAGATGGAAATACCTAATGTCCATGTGTGGCTGTGTTAATTGCACAGCTTTGTATACTTTTTGTAAACCCCATTTGTTCACACGCATTTAGTCCATAAATGATTTACTCAGGGGGGGACACAGCATATTAGAGGCATGGCCAAAAATCTATGAACTCAAAGAGTTCCTGGTTCCCAGTTCTACCCTCAGTCCATAAGAGAACACTGCCTTTCAAGTTCTCCTGGAACTTGTCAAAAACAGTAGCAGGGAGCAGATCTGAGGACTCTCAATGAAACTTTAGTTATTTCAGTGCTAAGTGTTACAAGGCCTGACTGCTAGGGGCTACTTTCACAGGAGTTAAGCACCTAAGGGCCACGTTATGGGCCTAAATCACACAATCAGGTCCCTCTGGGATTTACAAAACCCACACTTTGCCCTTATCAAACCTCGAACTCACTTGGCATCTAGTTTTTGCAAAAGAAAATCCCTAGCCCCTTATGTTTCTGCTTCTGGAAGAAACTGCTAAGTCCCTAATGGCTGGCATGTTTTCCTAGTTGCCTCACTACCTGTACAACATCTCCAGTAACTCATTACTTAGTAAATAATTTGGCCATACCCTGGGCCAGCTCTAACTTTTTTGCCACCCCAAGGAAAAAAAAGGGACAGAAAAAAAGGAATGTGCCGTCCCAAGATTGGCTGGAATGCTGCTCCTTAAAATGTGCCACCCCAAGCACATGCTTCCTCAGCTCGTGCCTGGGGCTGGCCCTGGCCATACTTGGTGGCTGAAAATAACTACATAAAAGCAAATTCTTTTCTGTATTATTCACAGTTGGAATATCTTTTGCCTGAAAGGAGCTAGATCTGTCTTGATCTTTTCTTAGCATTCCTTCATTGGTTCATCTACCCCTTTTTAAGGCCCATCTTCCAACCCTTTTTCCACTTCTTGTCTGTAAAGAAATTGGAAAAAAATCCATTCTGCTTAATAATACTACACTAGGACATTTGCCAATTTCAGACAGCCAGACATTCACCAAAATCATAGCTTTGCAAAACTTGGAAAGCTTCTTGAGTGATTTCATCAGGTTAAAAGGCAATACAAGTAAAAGTATTTTAATAAAACCCTCTCACACAATAACATCTGGTTATAAAAAACATCACTTTCCTTCAACGAAAATGATGAAGGCTGACCCAGATGTATTTAGATGACACTTGCAGAAACAGCTTCACAATTATTTTCCCATATTGTAAGTATACTTAAATAAAATATACACCAGACACACTGGTTATATCATTAAAGAAGAAAAAAGAGTTAGAAGGGATTAAAAGGAGAAAAAAGAATGACTGACTGTGCCATCATAAACAAGACTATTTTGAGCTAAGGTCAGTTCTCCACCTTTCCCTCAACCCATTCTCAGTGGGTACAGAATGATCTTGCATAACACACATGCTACTGTACAGTGCCTAGGGCCGATCTGAGATGGAACTTCAAATGAAGCTTTGCTTCTCAGATGAATCTTTCACAACCTTCCTTTTATTCTGACTGTAAAAAGGTGGAATCATAGAATCATAGAATATTGGGGTTGGAAGAGATCTTAGGAGGTCATCTACTCCAACCCCTTGCTCAAAACAGGACCAATCCCAACTAAATCATCCCAGCGAAGGCTTTGTCAAGCCGGTCCTTTAAAACTTCCAAGGAAGGAGATTCCTTCACCTCCCTAGGTAATCCTTTCCAGTGCTTCACCACCCTCCTAGTGAAATAGTTTTTCCAGATATCCAACCTAGACCTCCCCCGCTGTAACTTGAGACCATGGCTCCTTGTTCTGTCATCTGCCAGCACTGAGAACAGCCAGGTTCCATCCTCTTTGGAATGTTCCTTCAGGTAGTTGAAGGCTGCTATCAAATTGCCGCCCTCATTATTCTCTTTTGCAGACTAAATAAGCCCAGTTCCCTCAGCCTCTCTGAAACTGGTTTCATTTGTTTTCTGGTGCTTCCTTTGCTCCACGGGGAATATAATCCTGCCTCATTATATTTTTTTTATTTAAAGAAAAAAATCTTGCCACTGCTTTATTATGCACACCTTGTTCCCACTTCGAAACTCTTGGACCCTAGTATTGCTTCCTATTCAGAAATGGCCAACTTGAAAATTAAAAAATCCTTAAGGTTCATCAGCTGGGCCAAATTTTGCTCTTATTTCCAGCACAGGTCACTCTTTTTCTTTCAGTTAGGGCCCATGTGGCTTTCTGCTACCATTGTTTCTTCAAGCGCTCCCTATTCTTAATGCCGTATTGCCTCACTCCTCCAACAATCCTCCTAGGAAGTTCTGTATACTAGTTACTCATTAGCTATACAGTACACCATTTTCTGGAAGCAAACTTTGAAAACAGGCAGCTGCACTATGAGTAAGGTAGTAGTAACAAGTGTGCTCACTGATGTCTTTCATTCCAAGTTGAGTCTTTGCAGGCAGGGAGCAGAAGTTGGAGATTTTGTATGATTCTAGAATTTTTACTGTTGCTGGCAAAATACAAAACAGAAAGGACTTGTACGTTTGATGTGTGAATTATTTTAAACCAATATAAACCGGCAAGCAAAAGGTTAATTCATTTTTTGTAATGCCTGACCAAACACAAATCCATCAGCAGAAGTGAGAGGCAGAACCAATAGTTATTTCTAGAATGCTCCTGTTGCTACTCTAGCCCAAGAGCGCAAAAGTGCTGCTGAACCTGAGGAAAAATAGTGTGCTCACTTTTAAATTCTGATTCAGAATCAAGGCTGATGAGAGGGCATCTACAGGGATCTTTGAAGGGTGCTAGAAGCTTTTGTTTAGTGAAAATTGTTGAATTAATCACCTCAGCATTTTCTGGTTTAAAGCTAAACTGGGCCTTGAAATTTTGATTCATCCCTAGTATATTGCCTTGGCAGCAGAATGACCATATGTTATTAGAGAAAATATGTTTTTTTATTAGAGTCTGATCCCTTCTATCTCACTAATAGCCTCACATTGGAATAATTAAATAATAGCAAGGGACGTCATTTAGAGAGTCTTACAGCTGGTTCCAAACATCCTCCTAACTCTAGAAATCTGGAGCAGCTTTCTGTGGATGATAGTTTAATGTCACTACAGATCTTTCTTATTTGATATTTTTGTTCATTTATTTTTCAGTAAAATGAGTTCTTATTTTGACTCTTGTTGGGATTAAGAGAGAAACGGGGCACGTAATCTTTCTTATGCAAACCGCATAGTATCCTGGATGATATCCTATGTCTCCTTTCAGAGTACACATGATTTAATACTTGAAATATTATCCTTAGCTCATTAGTTTGCATAGAGAAGGTGTAGCAGCGTGGTAACTCACCCCTGGGGCGCCTCCTGCTTGTTGTCCAGGAATTAGCTCATCTTCAGCAGAGAGCGCCCTCTGCAGGCTGGTGTCTTGCTGTCCGCTGGCCCCCATGCCTCTCCCTGGACCCCGGTGCCCTGTACCTAGGGTGCTGCCCGCTCGCAGTACCCTCACACTCTGCCTCTGGGACCCTCCACTCTGGGAAACTCCCAATCCTCTGAGCCCCACCTCACCTCATTCCAGGCTACTGTCAAGGTGTGGTTGACATGCAGTACCTATTTGCTCATGGAATTAAATGTTAGTGACATATGGTGATGTCACAGATTTGCCAGTCTACACTGTCACTGACACATCCATACATGTTCCTGGACCCAAATACCTAGCCTCCAGTGTTCTGGATTTTAAATCACTTCCTAGCTCAGGGGTAGGCAAACTTTTTGGCCCGAGGGCCACACTGGGGTTAAAAATTGGGCGGAGGGCCAGGTAGGGAAGGCCTCGCCCCCGTCTGACCCCCACCCACTTCCCGCCCCCTGACTGCCCCCCTCAGAACCTCCAACCCATCCAACCCCGCCCCCCCGGTTCCTTGTCCCTTGATCGCCCCCTCCGGAGGGTCCCCCCCCACCCTAACCTCTGGCCCAGGACCCCACCCCCTATCTAAGACCCCCTGTTCTTTGTTCCCTAGCTGCTCCCTCCCAAAACCCCCAGCACCCTAATCACCACCCCCTGGAACCCCTTCCCCAATCTAAGCCCCCATCCTTTGAACCCTCACTACCCCCTCCTGAGATCCCATGACCCTAACCACCACCCACCAGAACCCCACCACCTACCCCCGCCTTACCAAACTCACCTATGCTCCAGTCCCAGCGCGGGGCCCTGCTGCTCGCTGGGCTGGGCCACCGGCCCGGGAGCACGGGGCCCCGCGGCTTGCCGATCTGGGCTGGGCCGCCAGCTCGGGAGCGCGGGGCACCGCGGCTCTCCGGGCTGGGACAGGCCGCCGGCCCAGGAGTGCCAGTTCGAGTAGGCTTGCTGGGCTGGGCGCCACAGCACCCCACCTGTGGCCCCGCCACGGGCCAAGGAGCACAGGGCGCCGTGGCTCCCCGCCCTTGGCCTGGCCCCCAAGCTGGGAGGGTGGGGACCCCCGCAGCACTGTATGCTGCCCCTGCCCCCGGGCCAGGAGCGTAGGCTCGCGGCACAGCGCGCTCACCTGGCCCTCTGGGCCAGGAGTGTGGGTCCAGCAGCCCCACACCCCCGCGGTCCAGATAAAAATGGCCAGCGGGCCACATGTGGCCCGCGAGCCGTAGTTTGCCCACCCTTGGTTTAGGGGCTTCTCTCTTCCTGGGGTGGTGTTAAACCAGATCAAGTTGCTGTGCATTATTACTCTCACTTCTCAAGTCGCACTAGTAATGTGCACAGGGGAGGGCTGTGCCTCTTTCAGTTCACAACATTGTGTGCACAAGGTGGTGGCTTGGTGTGTACCAACTGTGGTACATTCTCCAGGATTTGGCATTTTTTCTGCATTGTGTGATAAAAAGTGGAAGCAAGGTGGTTCAGTTAATTTTTAAAAATCCCATGATTCCACTGTCTTCACCCCAGGCCTCTGCTCTTCCTGGATGGGCCAGCACCAACTTGAAATTGCTGTTGGTCAGTAGGGGCTCAACAGTGCTCGCTGCCACTATGCCAACCACCTCAAATATGCAAAGGCTGCTTAAGCTGTATTTCAATTCTACATGAATTCAATTTTGGCCTTCACCTGCTGCCCACCTAGAAGATATTGTGGCAGTAATAGCAGATCTTCCAGCAGCACTAGCAGCTCCAGCCATGGTGAAGGAAGAGGGGTGAGGAAGAGGATGAGGATAAAGAGGACACTGAGAAACTGATAGTAAAGAAGCAGTTCCAAGAGCAGCTTTACACCATGCAAGGCTATTTCTGGGCTCAGGAAACACTGGTGAGAAAGGATCATTCGGCAAAGGGTGACTTTTTTGAGATATGTGTTGAAATAACCCTGGAGCCACAGCAGCAGCGTACCATCATGCGGTGCCCCATACCTGTGGAGAAGCAGCTCATCTTTGCCATCTGGAAAGCTACCAGTCCATAGCCAGCCAATTTGGAGTGGGGAGATCAACTGTTGGGGCCGTTGGCATTTAGGTGTGGAATGCCATGGAAAAAGTACTATTTTACTGGGTTATAAAGTTTGGTCATGCTCAGGCGATTATTAATGTCGTTGCAGGCATCGGGGTCCCAAACTGTGCAAGGACAATTGATGGGCCTCCATACTCATGGTGTCCCAAGTGCTGGCTGACCACCAGGTTTACAAATATAAATGCAGGGTGGTCTGGAAGGGTGACAGATGCCAGGATCTATCTGAACCTATTTACCTTAATGGATAAAGGACAGTTTGCCCCCAGGTTCATCATGGACAGGGATGGTGTGGATATTGCTCCAGTTATGCTAGGAGACCCAGTATATCTTCTGCTTCCCTTCACAGGCCACTTGGACAGAAGAAAGGAAGGAGCTGTTTAACTGTCACCTCAATAGCAGCAGAATGGCAGTGTGTGCATTTGACTGCTTGAAAGGAATGTGGTACTGTTTGCAGGATGGGTTAGAATCTGCAGAAAAAAGTGTCTAAAATTATAGAGGCCTGTTGTATTTTGCTAAGTATTTGTGAGAGTGAGGGAGAAGCCTTACCCCACCCAGGGGTGGGAGGCTGAGGCACAGAGACTTGCTCAGCAGTTCTAATAGGCAGTCGAGTGTCCACTAGGAAATGGAAACAGCCTGTGCTGTGCTGTGAGGGATGCCTATTGATCCTCCTTTGAATCTCAGGCCTGAAAATGTGCAGCTGTCTATCCAGCCATTAACTTTTGAAGGGTGGGATGGAGTGTGAGCAGCGGGGTGTTGTTTGTGGATGGTAGCGAAGTGGAACATTGTAGTAATTCTCATTTTATCTAGTCTCTGTGCCTAGATATTTTTGTAAAACCCTGTGAATTATTTACAGTCTATGGATCTTTTGTGTAAAATGCACTGCTGACTCTTTATAGACGCTCCCCGATTACTTAAGCGTTCCGTTCCAGAATGCCTTGTGTAACTTGAATTTTGCATAAGTTGGAAATGTGTCTCCACCCAGTATGCAAAAAAAAAAAAAAACCCTCCTATTTTTAGCTTACAGAACTTTCCATAAATGCAAATTTGTGTAAATTGGGTCTTGTTTAACCTGGGGAGTGTCTGCATAAGTGAATTTGTAATAGTTTTGATTGTTAACTATCTATTATAAAGCAAACAGAAATAAGCCTTTCATTAGAAAATAATGAAACACAAGTTCAAAGTGACAGTGCAGTGTAGGGCACACTGAAGGAATTGGGGCATCACATCACAGTTGTGTAGACACTTTGCCTCTGCCTCTTCTTGTTCCTTCTGGAATTGAGTGGTGAGGTTCCAAGCTGTTAGGAGCTGGGCTCCCTGATGTGGCTGTTCTCACTGTCCTGAGCTTGGGGCTGTGAAGGAATGGCTACTGGGAGTATGGCTGTAGTGCTGGGGCGGGGAGTTGTTTGTTGTCCCAATGCCCTGATCCAGGGGCTGTAAAACACAGCTGGGTCCTGGTTTTCAACACTGCATCACCTCCAGCCCTAATAGCAGCATACACTGCAGCACAATAGTCTGGTTTTGCATAGCCCCCATGATTTGTTTCTGCAGCTCCCTGCTTTTTTTGCCATGACAAAAAGGCCATGGCTCTAGCCCTTGTAATGTCTTTGGCTCTGGAGAGCTTTGTTTCTTCCCCCCCTCCATCCTCACTTACAGCCTCAACTTTTCCACTGTTTTCATTTGGCTCGGGGACTCTGCAATGAGGTCTGTGAACATTTCCTCACGAGTTTTCCATTTTCTCTCCTTACCACACATTCAGGTTAGCCAGCTGCTCATCTGTCGATAAAGGCCCTCTCCTCTAGGATCTGGCCACTGCAGGTGCCCTGGCTGCAGGAGTAGAAGAACCAACAAAATAAAAACACACATGCAGTTCCTGATTACATTTTCATAGCTTCTCTGGAATATGATTTGGATATATATTGCTGAGTTTCCCTCCCAGAAATTCTTCCCAGTCTTGAGGAAAGCTCACCGACAGTAAGCGGTGGGTGCATGAAGAGGGCACTACTGGGATTTAGTCTCTGCAGCATACTCTGGGTTTGCTGCTGTGGCTTGGCGACTAAGCTGCGGGTTACAGAGCACACGGGATCTTTTATAAAGGGAAGGCAATACACCATACTTTATTAAGAATATAACACAGTTAGCATATGCATTTCAGTCACACACACATCATGCACGCAGTCCTGCCAATTGATGTTCATAGTTACCCGTCTCTTGTTGTAGCTTGAGTCAATCTAAAGGCCAGTTAGACTGAGCACATGTGAGAAGCTGAGGGGGTCTCTGTTGGTCATGATCTGGTGCTCCGAGGCTTTGCAGGACTGAACTCAGAGTTTCGTGGCAAAACACCCAAGCTTTATACCTGTCCTGTAATCATTAGTTTTTAAGTGGTGTTAATCTTGGGATTTTCTGCTGTCATCCTTTGATGGTTATTGTCGGGCTTCCCATCATTATCTTCTATTTGTTGTCTCACCTTTGGGGGTGTTTGCTCACGTCTGAGGCCGTCAATGCTGCTTATGTGTTCAGCATCCGATACAATGGATGTTTTTTGATTGTCTCCTTGTCTCCTGGTCTTTTTAAGTCTCTCACTTTTCTTGACTCCCTTAGAATATTTGTGATGGCTTCACACTTATCTCTTCCTGATGCATGCATTCCTTTTTCACACAATCACACAATCTTTTACAGAAATCTTTAAAGGTAGCAGAATACAGAATACATTGTAAATTAAGCCTTGCTAAATCTTATAACTAAAACAATTCACATTGGGGCTTCAGGCCCTCATCATTTCTCTAACCTATTTATCATAGACACGATACAAAGTTTAGTTAGTAAGAGAGAGAATTTTGTAACAAGAGGTGTTAATTGTAATGCATCTTATAACAATTAGTACAATTATAAAATTCAGCTCCTACACTGTTTGCGTTTGCTGCTGTGGCTTGGCGACTAAGCTGCGGGTTATGTTCCTGGTTTGGCTTTGCACTTTTGCTTATATAGTGTGGGAGGGTTAGCTGGGGGCATCTGAGGACAAGCTGGATAACAATCCCCTCTACATCCTCTTTAGGTTGTCCTGAGGGAGATGACTAGAGGGCAGAGAATGGCCTTATGCAAAAAGGCCATGGGGTGGACCAAGTAAGATACACTAAAGTTGTTCACCAAGGTGGTTCTCTCGGACGTGCTGAAGGAGTGGAAGGGAGTTGTGAGCTATACTTGAAAGAATGACCTGCAGCTATCCCTATAATGTCCAGACCAAAAAAAAAATATCAAGACATTTCTCAGTTTCTAACCCTGCAGACATGAGGAAAGTGCAGAGAACAGCAGGAAAGGTTTTGCAATGATTTTCTGAAGCACTCATTATTAAAGGAGCAACAAAGAGTCTTGTAGCACCTTATACACAAGCAGATCTTAGGGATCATAAGCTTTCATGGGCTAAGACCCACTTCATCAGATGAATGTTTTAGAAATCTCCAGAGGCAGGTATAAATATGCAGGCAAGAAAGCAAGGTAAATTCAATCAGGGAGGGGGAGGCCCACTTCCAGCAGTGGATCTGGAGGTATGAACACCCAGAGAGGAGAAACTGCTTTTGTAATTGGCGAGCCATTCACAGTCTATGTTAAGTCCAGATCTGATGGCGTCGAATTTGCAGATGAACTGGAGCTCAGCAGTTTCTCTTTGAAGTCTGGTTTTGAAGGTTTTTTTGCTGCAGTATGGCTGTCTTTAAATCTGCTATTGTATGTCCAAGCAGGTTGAAGTGTTCTCCTACAGGCTTTTGTATATTGCCATTCCTAATATCTGATTTGTGTCCATTTATCCTTTTACATAGGAATTGTCCAGTTTTGCCAATGTACATAGCAGAGGGGCATTGCTGGCATTATTATAGGGTATTTGTATCTCAGCAGGGAGCTGCACTCTTTGTACCTTTTCAGGAATGCACTGTCCATCTGTGCCCCATGTAAACTGAAAATACTAATGAAGCTTCTTTTCCTGTAACCATTGTCTCTTTGAACGGCTGAATTTCACACAAATGAATGTTTTCATTATTCAAATCTGACATGGGAAGGGGATAAGGTACAGGCGGCAGCCATGCCATGCTGCCAGCAGCCATTTTCAGCTGGCAAATGAGACTGGAGTGGGGTGGGGGAATGTTCCTCAGGTAGTACATACATGGTCAGGGAAAGGAAAATAGGCAGATGGGCATAGGCCTTCCGTGGAATTGGCCTGGAAAGGATCAGTAGTGAAGACTTTAGCCTAAGACCAAGGGCAATTGCCCAGGCAAAGCAACTGCCATTCTGGAAACGTGTGCTGTGGTGGGGAACAGATAATTTGGACTGAGGGTGGTGGGAAGTGGGGGTTGGACAGTCAGAAAGGCTCCTAGCTCACATCCACTTAAATGGTGATGGCCATAGGATAACTGGAACAGAAGCTAGCGCAGCCATGTAGGACAGTAATAATAATAGATACATTCAAAGGTTCCCTCAAGAGCATCTGCCTCCTAGGTCCTGGCTTGGGTTTCTGTTTGGAAATTGGGCTGCGTTGCTGCATGGGAGACATTAGGCTTGCCTTCTACCTGGCTGGCATCAGGTCCTGGGTCCTAAAGAAATCCTGGCTTTCAGGGAACAGTCTTCCCTAGCCTCCTCATGCTCACCCTCCAGTAAACCTTTCTGGTCGTCTTTGCAGGGATGAGGAAGGGTGTTAACAGAGCATGCAGCAGGGTCCACAACCATCTTGGATGTTTTGTAGTTAATCAAAATTCTGTACAACTCCTCAAACTAATGGACTAGCCACATTTCCACCTTTCCTGATCTGAAAGTTAAGTCCTCCTGAGCTGTTTGCCCTTTAGCTTACACTCGTCAGCACATAAGCTGTGGCCACTCATGGTCTCTGGTTGACAAAGTCCACACACAAAGAGTTTCTGCACTGACATTTCACCCCAGAGGGAAATGAGAATTAGGGTCTTAAGACAGTTCCAGGTGGCTGCTTGAGGCATATTGTGAGGCTTCTAGAATATCACAGCAATGCTGATGTATTTGAACGGATGAATTCTAGCCCTGAGCCAGTTTTCAGATGAGGGAGGGGACCTGCCACCAGATTGAACACAGACCAGCGGAGGGCACACAGAGAGACAGACAGGTCGGGAATGGTTGCACGCTAAGCAGGCGGGGGTAGCAGTTGGAAGACTACCAAAGTATTGCACAGCAGCTTTGCATGCACACAAACAATAGACCAAACTAACTCAATTGGCATCAAATTTAGTGACTCTGAAAGAAGATTCTGGAGTTCACATTAAAGATGGAGGTAGTAAGTTATAATTAATTGCATCATGACTATCAGAAATGATCCATACCTGCCAATACCGGGAGGAGCAGAATGAGGGTTGTGGCTTCAGCAGATGTTAGCGGCCATGCTCACTACCAGCCAAGCAGCAACTGTGGGGGAGAGGGAAGACGTGATCCTATGCATGTCACACACATAGGTGACCTCTGTTTGGTACACAAATGCCTGGTTTAAGGCCCTTATGTAGACCATCACTAAACAGTTGCTGCAAATATAATAATGCTTACCACTGAGATAGCACTTTACATGTTCAAAGTGATTTACAGATATTCACTAATCAATCCTTTCCATTCATCTGTGCAGTAGTATTAAGCCAGCATTAGTAGCATCCATAGCTCTGCTCTGGCATGTTATTTAATTACGTTTACAAAAATTAACAAAAATGTGGAGATAAGTCAATGGTCCTTCCTGAATCAGTGCAGCGTTTATTTGTCCATGGAGGCAGTTCAGCAACTGTGCAATGTATGAAATAATGTACACAGCAGGGGATCTATGAACTCATCCAAACCCAAATGTCTGGGTGTATGGAAATGGAACAGTGGTTTCCCGTGGCTCCAAAACCCAACCAGCATTTCCTTTGTTAGGGTTAATTTATGAAGGAATAGTTTATGCTGCTATCAAAAAACAAAAAAACCCAAAAACACCCCAAAACCTATTTTGTTTGTATAAAGCCATGAGATGTCTCCCCTGATCACTCTGTGATGAAATAGAGCAGTATGCACTCAAGGTGATCATTCCCTCCTGAAATTAACTTGTCTTTAACTATAAAAAAACAGAAATAGGACCAAGGGAAAATCCAGTTACTCAGAATTCACTTATTTGCCTCACATAAAGCAAAGAACTTATTCCGCACAGAGTACGTTTTATAGATGGCTGAACAAGCTCTCATTTACATTAACCCCTTTAAGTCACCCTTCATTTCAGCAGTATGTTTGTACTGCGATCAAAATGCTAGGGTTAACTATATCAGTGGTGACACTTTGGGGGAGGGGGAATGAGAGCTTTATTGCAAATTCTAATTTTCATTTGGTTATAGTTTTGAAATTCTTGATGGGCTGACAAAATGTTTCTTCTTAATCCTTGAGGGGAAAATGCAATATGGTAAGGATCTGAGGAAATCTAGTTACTGAAAGATTTTGTTTTCAAAAGTTACAGATCCAAATGAAATTTATCAACAGACCCAAGCAGCTGATCGGCCTTTCAAGATATCAGGAACAGCTTCAAGCTTCAGTCTATTGTAACAACATGCCAGCCAGGATTTCTTTACTGAGCAGATAAAAGCGATGCAGTTAGTAAGATTTAAAACTCAAAGGTAAGAAATAAAAATAATAAAGTGCCACAGCTGGAGTTAGAGACCAGAATTTAAAATCATTGAGAAGTACAAGGTGAAAATGGAGAAGCTAATAATGTGATAAATGGAACTGATCATATCTATGACAGTCTTTTGATCTTCACCAGCCCACTAGACTTGAAATCTGCTGATAAGGTTTGCTATAATTACCTCATGTCATTCAAACTCTTTATGCAGCTCAGGACACGAGCAGATTGCAGGGGATTTTGTTAAGGAAAACAGAAGTCTATATGGCTTCTGAGCCCCTTTGGAACAAGTTAACAGAAATGGCGGTGGGGGTGGGGAAGGGCAGAGAAACAAGCTGCAACTGATGGGATTTGTGCTGACAAGCAGGTTTGTACTGTTTTTCACGATCCTCGGATTTCTTGGGCTTTCAAACAGCTTTTGAAAAGTTCTTTCAGATACTTCACCTTTCCAAAGGATTTCGTTCCTTCAGCCTATCCTGAAAACAGGAATTCTGCATCAATGCTGCCACTTAATTGCTACTGCAGCAATTCTCCTGGGTTTTAGCTGATTTGTTGTGAGAGCCAAATCTTCATCCTGCTATACCTTTAATCTCTGTTCATTGATCTAAAGCAGTTAAATGAGAAGCACAAGGAAGTGGAGCAGCATTCTGATTGCTATACCTGTCCCCATCAGTGATGTGGCAACTAAATGCCATTAGGCATATCAGTGATGTGCAAAGGGATTATGACAGGAGGAGCACAAGAATGGCTGTCTGTGTTGGAGGATTTCTCCCTCCCCTGAACATCAGCTGATGTTCCTATGAGATTCAGAAGCAGCTACTTAAAGAGAGATTGAAGCCTGTAGCTACCAGCTCCCTTGCTCCTGGGGAGGATGCAAGTGCACTGGAGGGACCAACAACTTCCCTACTTCTACAAGGAAATGAAGAGATGAAGGAATGGAGAGGGAACATGTGCAGAACAGGTCAGAGAAGCAAGGAGAATCTGGGCAGGGCTGAGGGATAAGAACTGAAAAAATAAAGACATGGGAGACTGAGGCAGATGAAGAAGTAGTCAATGGTAGGGAGGGGATGGGGAAACAGACAGGACAAAATGATTTAGTCCGGTGAGGTACACCAATTAGGGAGCAGAACATAGGTGTGTGTACAACAAATTTCATTAGGGTGTACACCCAAGGAATTTTAATTAATTTATTTATTTTAAACAGCACTGCACTCTGCATCAAAAGCCACTTTTTTTTTTTTTTTTGAGACATTAGGGTGTGCCTGGGCACACGCCTATGGAGCGGAATATAAAAGACATGAAGGGAAAGCAATGAGAGGAAAGATGACAGACAACAGAAAGAGAACAGAGAAATTAGAGTGAACAAATAAACAAGAATAATTTAAAAGGGTGAAATGAGAAAGAAAAGATGTGAAGAAAGAGAGAAAATGACACTGAAGACAAAACAGAACTGGATACAGTGGTATAGTCAGCAATCCACTCCAGGAGTGCTTTTCAAATCCAGGCCAAGATTTAGGGATAACCTATGTGGCAGCACTAGATAGTACGGTCTAGCAGTTAGTGAGCCAGAGAGAATGTCAGGCTTTAAAGCACCGTTTGCATTCTCTGTCACCCACAACATTATGGGTACAAAGGAAATAAGTGGAGAAACCCATCCTAAAAGAAACATTTCTTATCAACCACAGAAAATGATACCTCCTGAAAAGCTATTTTATGCATTGGACAGGGAATCATGACCATCCAGTGATAAACAAATCATTCAGAAGTCTGGCATAGATTAGCAGAGATACTTTACTATTAAAATGCTGGGTTCCTCTTAGGAGCTCCAAGTGGATACAAGGAGAGGGAGTTTAAAAAAACCCCCACAGAATCCTTGAATAAATTGGAATCAGGCTGTGTGTTTCCCCTAGATCCAAGTTACTCTCTGCTTACTCCTGTTCCCCTCTTTCTACTCTGAATTTTGAGACAAAGAATTTGTTTTAATCACCCCCGCTCTCAAAACATAATGCTTGGCAACATGCAGAGTTTCTGCTAATTAACATTCTTCCAAAAGTGCCATCTCCACTGGTTAAAGGTAAGACATCTCCCTACTATTAATGAGGCTGCTATGACACTTTTCTACTAGGTAATGAAACAAGGAGGAAGAGTGTTGTTTCTGCTTCTAGGGTGGAAAAGGCAGGAGAGACAGCAAACACATCACCACCAATTATTTCCAGTAGTAGCAGTGCCCACTTCCTTTGGCCCAGCAGAGGTATGATTCAAATAAACTTTTCAGTGATCAAAAGAAAGGTGTATGTTCACTTCAGACTTTGACATCAAACATTATTGTTAACATCTTTTGAACAACAAGCACAACAATCAAGCCTCAGAAGTTTTAATCCCCAGTGATTGTGTAGATTTTGTTGGCTTGACTGCAGCACAGAAGAACAAGATGCTTCATCTAACCAGCAGTTCTAAGCTGTGCAAAACAGTAAGCTTCACATGCAGGGGAGCCCCTGGAAAATGTGGTTCCTGGAAATACCACTTCATTTTGGAAAAAGCATTACTTTTTTTTCCTATGCTCATCATAACATAGTTGGAAGTGGATTTGAATATACCATAGGTGGTCACTTGGCTAATGAAAGTTGTAAATGAATGATAGTGGGCCTGAGGGTAACTGGTAACCATGGGGTTCTAATAGCACATCAGCTAATAATCTGCACATATTATGGGGAGGTGGTTTCTTTAGTTAGAATTGCTAAGAGAAAGGAAGAGGTAGTAGTTATCCATGAACACAGAACAGCCATAGAGCAGGGTAGTAAGGTCCCAATTCAAACTTAGGATCACTCCCATTGGTCTTTTGGGCAGCACTAGTATGAAGAAACATGCTGAAGTGCAAAGCCAGCCAGATTTGCTATTCTGAGTAGCTGATGCAGTAGGTGTCATGAAGTGCCAAGCAGGCATCAAGAAGATGATGTACGATTCCCCTAGGGACAGAGAATGTTTCCTTCTCAGTGGTGTAGAATTGGAGTCTGACGCACAAAGGAGAGTGAGATTGCCTTTTCTGAGGGGGCACAGTCTCACCAGGTACAGAGGAGAGTAAAGGAGGGGAAAAAAAGGAAAGTTTGGGTTGGAAGATTAAGAAAAATTATGTTCTAAGTGAGATTTATATGGAAAGAAAAGAAGGAAAAGTAAAAAGGGATTATTTTTATGACAAGGGAATTATCCTCATACAAGTAAATGTCATGAGCAGCATGTGGGCAGTCTGACCTATAGGTCAAAGCAGGAGGCAGTCTGGGTCAGACACCAGCAGGTCGGAGTCCAAGACAGGCGAGAGGGCAAACCAAATTTCAAGTGTCAGGAGGCAGGTAGGTCCAGTTACCAGGAGACAAACTTGAGAGCAGAACTATGGGTGTTAAACAGAGTCAGGCAAGATCAGGAAGTCAAGCCAGAGAAGTGGGAGCAGGAAACTTAAAGCACAGTCCAGAGCAAGGTGGATCCCAGTTGCATTGACAGCTTCCCATTTCTGTGCTGATTTTAACTAGGGGCTGTAGATCATCCTTCCATTCAGCCCCAAAGACTGGGATCGTCTGTTTGAGGCCAGCTCCTACTTTGACAACAGTTTAGTAGGTCCCTGTGTGGCAAGTTAGCAACTGTTAGCTCTAAAGAGCCCTGTAGACTAAAGTCCAACACCCATTGTCCCTGACAAGTAAGCTGTAAATAAAACTTAATATGAATAAATCTTCCCTCTTTTATAAATATTTAATTAAAATATTTTATCAGAGTTCTACCCCAGAGATAATAGGAAAAGCTATTTGATGTTTCCTAGTGTAATAGAGGAGGGTCAAGAATCAGAGGGGTAGCCATGTTAGTCTGGAATTGCAGAAGTGACAAAGAGTCCTGTGGCACCTTAAAGACTAACTAAAGTATTAGAGCATAAGCTTTTGTGGGCTAATACCCACTTTGTCGTGGCAAAGTGCTTGAGGGGAGATATATTAACTCAAGGCTACTTAGGGAGTGGCTCCCTGTAGATTAGGGAAGCGGGCAGCAGGTTATTTGGAGCACCTGCAGTCAATTAAGGCCCTGTTAGGGACTCAATAAAACCCCCCTGCTTCAGGCAAACAGGGAGAGGAGTTGGAGTAGAGAGGATTGGTTTGGAGGCAAGTAGAGGAGAGTTTGGAACAAAGAGAAGATGACCCAGACCATAGGTAAAGAGACACCTGGCTTGTGCAGAGAGAGGGCAGGAAGCCCCACAAGCTGAAGGGTAGGAGGGGGAAGGAATAGCTAATTCAGGTGTTTTACCACTATCCTTAGGGACCCTGGGTTGAGACCCGGAATAGAGTGGGCCTGGGTCCCTCCCTCTCCACTCCCCTCCTCTAGGACAGGGGTCTTCAAACTTTTTCCCCTGTGGCCCTTGCCGCGGAGGAAAAAGTCTGGCAGCCCGCTGAGGCAGGTATGTCTGCTGAAATGCTGCCGCAAAAAGTGGATGCTTCCAGCGGTGGTGGCATTTTGGCGGTCTAAAAATAGCCCACCTGGGAGTTCGGCGGTCTCCTGGGCGGTCTCGGCGGCAGTGCCGGGGTCTTGTGCACCCCCAGGGATGGTCTGGTGCACTCCTGGGGGTGTGCACCCCAGTTTGAAGACCACTGTTCTAGGATACTAGTGGGGCAGTTAATACCCTGTTCAGGGGCAAGAAATGGCTCCCTGAACACACACACACCCCCACTAAGAAGAGAAAGCATGGGACCCAGCATAATAGTGCCAGCAATTTGCCACAAGTCAGTTGTTATGAGTAGCAATCTTAGAGCCTGTCATCTTCTTTGTTTTATGCAGGGGGTGTACAATATAACTAGATTTAAGTCACTAGTGCAAGTCAAACATACTACCTGAAGGCTTTCCAGGTATCAGAACATGGACATGAAGCCTTCAAAGAATCTAGAGATCCAACAGAGAGTTTGCAGATAGCCAAACTGACTTCAATACAAGAAGCAGACAAATAAAACCAAACACTGGCTACAATTGAAAATAATTTTGACTTAGTCCAGGACTAAGATTCAAGTGAAGCTTAACATTCTGTAAAATAAAAAACATCTGTTTAATGGGGGGATTTAGCGAATACACATTTTAATCAGTTTACATTACCTATTCATAAATAATCATGTTAGCCCAGGGGTGGGCAAACTTTTGGGCCTGAGGGCCACATCGGGGTTAAAAATTGTGCAGAGGGCCGGGTAGAGAAGGTGGTGCCTCCCCAAACAGCCTGCCCCTGCCCCTTATCCAACCCCCACCCACTTCCTGCCCCCTGGCTGCCCCCCTCAGAACCCCTAACCCATTCAATCCCACCCCCATTCCTTCTCCCCTGATTACCCCCTCTGGAGACCCCTCATTTTAAACTGCTGCCCCAGAACCCCACCACCTAAGCCCCCCTGTTTTTTGTTCCCTGACTGCCCCCTCCCAAGATCCCCCACCCTAACCACCACCTGAGACCCCACTCCCATCTAAGCCCCCCTGCTTTGTTCTCTGACTACACCCTCCCAAGATCCCCCACCCTAACCACCATCCCTGAGACCCCACTCCCATCTAAGCCCCGCTGCTTTGTTCTCTGACTACACCCTCCCAAGATCCCCCACCCTAACTACCATCCCCTGGAACTCCACTCCTCATCTAAGCCCCCTTGCTTTGTTCTGACCATCCCCTCCCGGGATCCACCCCCACGCTAACCACCACTCCCAGGACCCCACCCCCATCTAAGCCCCCTTGCTTTGTTCTGACCATCCCCTCCCAGGATCCACCCCCACGCTAACCACCACTCCCAGGACCCCACCCCCATCTAAGCCCCCTTGCTTTGTTCTGACCATCCCCTCCCAGGATCCACCCCCACGCTAACCACCACTCCCAGGACCCCACCCCCATCTAAGCCCCCTTGCTTTGTTC